>MCJB01049429.1:0-46670 GCA_002018475.1 Nicotiana obtusifolia
TATATATGAGAACATATAGAGAACGTACACCGGACCAAGCAATAGCTGGACGGGTAGTCATACACCGAGCCATAATGAATTGGCCGGGCAATGACGACACACCGAGCCATAATGAATTGGCCGGGCAATGATGACGTATAAACACCGATTAGTCGGGTATGTGATAATATTAATGATGGTATTAATAAGTACAAGCCCAAGGAGGCATATGCTTTTATAAAACTCGCAAAGGCGAGGTTATGACTATAGTTATGATATAATTATGAGCCTGGAGAGGCATATTTGTGTGTGAATATATGTGATAACAATAATGGTAGCGATGATTATGATTATGAGCCCATGGAGGCATATTTATTGATTGTGGTCCTATGAGGACGTATGTGCGATGATTGTATAAAGGGATTGAATATCTGATGAATGTGTTTGCACGTTTTTCTTAAAGTAAGAAGTCCAGTAAAGCAGGTGTAAACTAAACAGATGAATACTTAATGCATTGGATATAATGAACACGTATGAAAGTAACAGACTTGTGAGAATGAATTATGTCTTGACTCCCTGAAATGATGGAAATGAATTCCATAATGAATATGTTAAGCGTATGCTACCCTCGGAGGTAAATCCTAATATCATGAGTTGTATACTCTATTGTATTGCTTATGTTATTGCTTCCAGTTTATATTCCTGTCTTACATACTCAGTACATATTTCGTACTGACGTCCTTTGTTTGTGGACGCTGCATATCGTGCTGCAGGTCCAAATAGATTGACAGGTGAAGCTCTCCCTCCACAGTAGGCTACCAGATCAGCAGAAATAGCAGGGTTCATCTTTCGGACCTGCTATACTTGGGTATGTTTTGATGTATAAATGTTTTGGGCATGTCGGGGTCCTGTTCCGACTAAGTATTTTGTCTAGTTGGCATCATATGTATTGTGTGTATGGTTTTGTATATAGCCCAGTGGGTTATGTTGTGGTGAATGTATGTTTATATTATGGTATATTGCTGCGACAGGTAATGTCATTATAGTCGACAGGTATAATGTCGTTATTGCCGTGTTGGCAAGTATGTGCACCTTACGAATAATAAGGGTAGTCATGTACAGGGTTCGCCGGTACTCTGCAAGCAGGGTTCGGTGCCCGGTCGCGGGCCCCCGAGGTTGGGTCGCGACAGGTTCCCGTGACATAGCAGCAATATCAACTTCGGGGGTACCTTTAGGTGACTCGATTTAAACAGTTTTCAAATAATAAAAGCTTTAAAATTAATTCGAGGTGTGCCATACCAAATGAAATCATAAACATATGGCCCTCATTAATTAAACACCTAGAAAACCGAGGCGTGCTATTTAGCAAATTCCATGGCCCTCGACAAACTAAAAACGCGTAATTTGCTCTAGGCGCATTAGTCTATTAATTTGATTTCCTAAACTCGGGTGCGTATTTATGCGACCCAAATTCCAAAATCTTAGTGTTAAATTAAAAGATGTTACAAACCGCGGGTGCATTTATGTGACGTGATTTGTGACACATTTTGATTGACATTGCAATTCCTGATAATTTTTAAAAGCGAAAAGGTAAAATGAGGCAAAATGCACTATAGGTTAATAACAGGTATAAAAATCAAATAATAAGCCGATTATGACAAAAAAGCGACCGTGCTAAAACCACGAAAACCGAGGGTGCCTAACACTTTCCCGCGGGTTAACAGAATTCCTTACTTAAAATTTCTGGTTCGCAGACTTCATTAAGAAAGTCAAACCTTTTCCTCGATCTGGGATAAAACTGGTGACTTGGAACACCAATCTAAAAATTTCCAAGTGGCGACTCTGAAAATAATTAAGTAATCCCATTTCGATTAAATGTCACTTTAATTGGAAAAACTCCTTTTATATATTCCTCTTCGGGGAGTGTACGAAAAGAGGTGTGACAGCTCTGGCGACTCCGCTGGGGAATTGAACCCAGAATCTCTGGTTTAGGGTTCAAGAATTCGAGCTTAAGATGATTGTTATTTTTGGCTTTTATTTGAGTTTTTTTACCTGTTATGCCTAAGTGCTAAGTGCCGCTTTTACCGCTTTAATATTATCTGAACTGTTTATAAATTGTTCCGAACCTTTCTCTTCTTATCTTCGGGGAGATGCACGCTGGCCGTAACTCCCTATTCTATTAGTGTCATACCATGAATAAGAAAGAGGCCGGATAAGTTACAAAGCCGGGTGGCCTTTTGGTGCCCTGTACGTAGCCCCCTCCTCGGCTCGAGTTGTCCGCTCGGGTTCACCAGTCTAGACCAGTACCCAGGTTTCAGCTTAGAATAACGTGACCTCATCCCTAGTAGGAACGTTTATTTGCATCATGTGAATTTGACTTAGGGGACTCAACACAGGGGTTGGGTCCGTCTAGGACAGGTGACCCCGAAATCAAAGACCATCCTGATGCATAATTTACGTGCTACTTGCGCATTATTTCGCATCGATTTGCGTGTTGACCGGCTATTAGAATAAAATTAGAAAATTGAGAAATAAAATGATGAAGGGCGAGGTATAAAAATTGAGGGTCGTCACACATTTTCAAAAAAACTGATGTCCAAATAAAGCGAAATGCTGCCAAAATTTTTGAAAAAAAAAAAGCAAAAAGAAAAGAATATATAGAAAAATGAAAAATTCTGATGTTAAAATCAAGAAAAAAAAAAGAAAAATCGAAAAGAATTTTTGAAAAATCAAAGTCCAAAAATATTTTTCTTTTTGTAAATAAACAAAAAATTCAAAAATATTTGCTTACTTTTTCTGAGTATTCTTTTCTTGCTTTTATAAAATAAAAGTTCAAAAAAGATTTCAAAAACTATATTTTGCTCAAAAATATTTTCTTTCCTTATTTTTGATAATAAAGTCTTAGGAATTCAGGGTATTGAAATTTTTTTTCTCTTCCTTGGAAAGATAAAACAAAATTCAAAAAATATTTTTATTTTATTTTGAAAATTTCCAAAGTAGTCGTTCTTTAATAAGAATAAAAAAAAAATCAAAAATCCAGGGGTACCCCTTTCTTCTTTTAAGTATTTTATTTCAGGAAATTTCGAAAATAAAAGTTGTTAGGTAATGTCGTTTTGCATAAATAGCCTAAATGTCTCCAAAAGGACACTGGAAGGCTGTTTTTTGCAAAAACGACCACTTATTTTAATTCTGGCCACCAAGCAAGCACAACCTTAAAATCTTCCCTTTTGAAGTGCTGAAGGGCCGTATTGGCAAAAGTAGCCGTGTTATTTAAAGTTTTGCCAAATGACTTTTTTTTAAATAGTAAAAAAAAAATTAATAAAAACAAAACCAGAAAATGATCAACGAAAAAGAGCAAGAGCAGATGGGAAGAAAAGAGCAAAAATCAAAAAAAAAAAGAAAAAAAGAAAAAAGAGAGAACTTTTGAGTGAGGTAGGCAAATCCGGGATGAAACATGCAACCGGGTGAAACATATAGAAACACATTTAATTGCTTAGGTGCATCACACCCCGACGTGCGATTACCTATCTGTTATTTGTTCAATCTAACCGGTTTGCTTTTTGAGCATAGGTTTCTTCAAATCGGTGGTTAGTTTGTTGGCACCCTGGCAAGCCATCCATACTACACCCGATCAAAATGCCAAACATCAACCAAAACCCTCTGCCTGCCCATGAAGAGACACATATGATTGAAATAGTTTGCAAGGACGGGGAGCCCAAGAAGTCTGTCGTGGTGATTAGGGCCAATGAAAACAATTTGGTTAAGGGTCCAGAGATAATCAAGGGGTTCCGAAGTCTTTTCAAGGAAACCAATATGGTGAAGGCTGGTGAAGGCTCTAGCAGAGCAGATGTGCAGTTTGTTGGCCCAAATGTGAAGCTTAGCAATTGGGAGGTTACTCCTCTCCCCACCAGGAAGGAGTCTTGGTAGTTTGCTTTATTTCCTTTCTTGTTCCAGGGTTGTAATCCGGATGTTTCTTTAGCTTTGCTTATTGTGATGTTCAAACTCTTCTATCCTTTTATTTTCAATGAAATGCAATTTTCCGTTTATTTTGTTCTTTTGTACAGTTCTTCTTATGCTGGTTGCACTGACATGACATGCATGAGGAATTTTCGGCCAAGTCTTAAAAGCCAATCTAATTCTGAAATAACAACAAGAAGTAGAATATGATGAGGAAATAGAATGTGATGAAGAAGCATCATTTGAGCAAATCAGTAAAGGGCTAAAATAATTTGAAGGAAAACCGAAACCTAATTTGAGTGAGACTAAAGCAATCAATTTAGGGGACCAGAATGGTGTTAGGAAACCAAGATAAGTGTGCATCTAGGACCACAAGTGAAGGGGAAATAATCAAAATATTGTTTGAGTACCAAGATGTCTTCGCTTGATCATATGACGAGATGCCAGGTTTGAGCACTGATCTGGTAGTTCATAAAATGTCAACTGATCCGGCATACAACAAAAGGTACACCCTCGGAAATTTGAAGTAGGCCAGATGGTATTGAAACGTATCTTCCCTCACCAAGCAGAAGCCAAAGGCAAATTCGCCCCGAACTGGTATGGACCATTCATTGTGACAAGAGTTTTGCCAAATGGTGCTTTGTACTTAACAGACATAGAAGGCAAATGTGTAGATATGACTATCAATTCTGATGCCATTAAGAAGTATTATATATGATTTCTTACTTATCTTCAATTGTATTTTGTACTCGGCATGTTCAGAGTTGAAATGAAGAAGGCATTTTGTTCAGCTATCCAAACACTTTCATCACTCGTTACCCTTTTGAGCCTTACTTATTTTTCGTTCAAATCCCTCTTTTGGAATCAGTAACAGAAATAAGGAAAGTGAAAGAAAGAACGAAAAGAAGAAGAAGGAAAAGAAACTAGACAAAGAGAAAAGAGAAAAAGAAAAAAAATGAAAAGAAAAAGAGAAAAGAGGAAAAGAAAGAAAAAAAAATAAGAAAAGAGAAAAAGGAAAATGAAGCAAAAACAAACAACTTAATGCTTGAACTACGTTCGACCTGATTCCTTTTAGGGATACGTAGGCAGCCTCACGGCTCGGTCTCATCAAAATAAAAATTTAAATCTCCCCAAACCCAAAAAAACTGGGGCAAAAGTTTGGATTCGTAAAAGATCTGATTCCAAAAGTTATAATTTTGACCCCTATTTCATTTTAAATTACTTTGAGCCTTCATGACACCCTTTCTTTTAACCCTGTCCAAAAGCCCACATTACGATCCAAAGAAAGACCTTCTGATCAATCTTTGAGGATGCCGGGTCAATCGAAGTGGAGATATGGTTTATATCAGGGGCGACACCGTGTTTGGGATGCATAAAAGAAAGCTAAAATGAGAGAGTCTTATTGGTGAAAACCCTGACAGGCACCTTAAGGCGATGATGAGATGAGAGAAATCTAAAATGAGAGAGTCTTATCGGTGAAAACCCTTACGGGCACCATAATGCGATGGTGAGTTCAAAGATAAACCAGCAAACGGAATAGGATCAGTGAAAGATTGGTCTTTGAAGTTTGGATTTATGCCATGAGTTGAATACGATTGGTCAGACGGATTAGGCTGGACAGTCCGAAATGCATGTTATGATCATTGAAGCTAGCTAATTCCCTCAGATAAGTCCTTCTAAATTTCCTCCACATAACCGTTTGTGTTCAGAATTTTCCTTTGTTTTCTTTTGATCACAAAATCATTACATTTTGTTTATTGAGTCCATCTTGGTGAGTTTCTTGCGAATTAGCAGTGTTGCGTAAGCAGGAAAGGATTTTAAGCTTACTACCAACTCCTAAATTGCACAAAGCGGAACTTGGCCAAGCATATCGCAAGGGAAGTAATCCAAAAGGAGCAATATGTAGTTAACTAAAGGTCGGGCGATAAGGCAAGTTTTGGGAGTTTTGGAGAATACAAGAATGCAACAACGTTCAGATTAAAAGTGTAATGCAATAGATGAGGGAAAGAAATTCGGGTTGTTCACAGAAAATGCTAGCCGACCCCAATCAGAGGTCAAACAACTCTGTGCTCATTCAAATCCCCAGCCGAGCCAAAACTGGAATATATTCCCCAACAGAAGCAAACCTCCAGCAAGGACGCCACAAACTAACCACCACGTTTCAAACTAATAAGATTTTATTTGTCTGAAACAGAAGGCGTAGAAGTTGTCAATCCACAAAAGGCAGGGCTCGGGAAGCAAAATTGNATTTAATTGCTTAGGTGCATCACACCCCGACGTGCGATTACCTATCTGTTATTTGTTCAATCTAACCGGTTTGCTTTTTGAGCATAGGTTTCTTCAAATCGGTGGTTAGTTTGTTGGCACCCTGGCAAGCCATCCATACTACACCCGATCAAAATGCCAAACATCAACCAAAACCCTCTGCCTGCCCATGAAGAGACACATATGATTGAAATAGTTTGCAAGGACGGGGAGCCCAAGAAGTCTGTCGTGGTGATTAGGGCCAATGAAAACAATTTGGTTAAGGGTCCAGAGATAATCAAGGGGTTCCGAAGTCTTTTCAAGGAAACCAATATGGTGAAGGCTGGTGAAGGCTCTAGCAGAGCAGATGTGCAGTTTGTTGGCCCAAATGTGAAGCTTAGCAATTGGGAGGTTACTCCTCTCCCCACCAGGAAGGAGTCTTGGTAGTTTGCTTTATTTCCTTTCTTGTTCCAGGGTTGTAATCCGGATTTTTCTTTAGCTTTGCTTATTGTGATGTTCAAACTCTTCTATCCTTTTATTTTCAATGAAATGCAATCACCCGTTTATTTTGTTCTTTTGTACAGTTTTTCTTATGCTGGTTGCAGTGACATGACATGCATGAAAAATTTTCAGCCAAGTCTTAAAAGCCAATCTAATTCTGAAATAACAACAAGAAGTAGAATATGATGAGGAAATAGAATGTGATGGAGAAGCATCATTTGAGCAAATCAGTAAAGGGCTAAAATAATTTGAAGGAAACCGAAACCTAATTTGAGTGAGACTGAAGTAATCAATTTAGGGGACCAGGATGGTGTTAGGAAATCAAGATAAGTGTGCATTTAAAATCACAATTGAAGGAAGAAATAATCAGAACATTGTTTGAATACAAAGATGTTTTCGCCTGATCGTATGACGAGATGCCAGGTTTGAGCACTGATCTGGTAGTTCATAAATTGCCAGTTGATCCGGCCTACAACAAAAAGGTACGCCCTCAAAAATTTGAAGTGGGCCAGATGGTATTAAAACGTATCCTGCCTCACCAAGCAGAAGCCAAAGGCAAATTCGCCCCGAATTGGCACGGACCGTTCGTTGTGACAAGAGTGTTGCCAAATGGCGCTTTGTACTTAACAGACATAGAAGGCAAATGTGTGGATATGGCTATCAATTCTGATGCCGTTAAGAAGTATTATATATGATTTCTTGCTTATCTTCAATTGTACTCGGCATGTTCAAAGTTGAAATAAAGAAGGCATTTTGTTCAGCTATCCAAACACTTTTATCACTCGTTACCCTTTTTTTGAGCCTTACTTATTTTTCGTTCGAATCCCCCTTTTGGAATCAATAACAGAAATAAGGAAAATGAAAGAAAGAAAGAAAAGAAGAAGAAGGAGAAGAAACGGAAAAAGAGAAGAAGAAGAAAAGAAACGATAAAAGAAGAAAAAAAGAGAAAAGAAAGAGAAAAGAGAAAAGAAAAAAAGAAAAAGAGAAGAAAGAAAAAAAAAGAGAAAAAAAGGGGGAAAAATGGAATAAAAACAAACAACTTAGGGCTTGAACTACGTTCGACCTGATTCCTTTTTAAGGATACGTAGGCAGCCTCACGGCTTGGTCTCATCAAAATAAAAATGTTAATTTCCCCAGACTCGAAGGAACTGGGGCAGAAGTTTAGATTCGTAAAAGATTTGATTCCAAAAGTTGTAATTTCAACCCCTATTTCATTTTTAATTACTTTGAGCCTTCATGACACCCTTTCTTCTAACCCTGTCCAAAAGCCCACATTACGGTCCAAAGAAAGACCTTCTGATCAGTCTTTGAGGATGCCGGGTCAATCGAAATGGAGATATGGTCTATATCAGGGGCAACACCGTGTTCGGGGTGCACAAAAGAAAACTAAAATGAGAGAGTCTTATTGGTAAAAACCCTCACGGGCACCGTAAGGCGATGGTGAGATGAGAGAAATCTAAAAAGAGAGAGTCTTGTTGGTGAAAACCTTTGCGGGCACCATAAGACGATGGTCAGATGAGAGAAAATTGAGAATGAGAGAGTCTTATTGGTGAAAACCCTTACGGGCACCATAAGGCGATGGTGAGTTCAAAGATAAACAACAAACGGAATGGGATAAGTGAAAGATTGGTTTCCAAAGTTGGATTTATGCTATGAATTGAATATGATTGGTCAGACGGATTAGGCTAATCGGTCCGCAATGCATGTCATGATCACTGGAGCTGGCAAATTCCTTCAGATAAGTCTTTCTATATTTCCTCCACATAATCGTTTGTGTTCACAATTTCCCTTTGTTTCCTTTTGCTCACAAAATCATTACATTTTCGTTTATTGAGTCTATCTTTGTAAGTTTCTTGCGAATTAGCCATGTTGAGTAAGTGGGAAAGGATTTCAAGCGTACTACCAACTTCTTAATTGTACAAAGCGGAATTTGGCCAAGCATATCGCAAGGGAAGTAATCCAAAAGGAGCAATATTTAGTTAACTAAAGGTCAGGCGATAAGGCAAGTTTTGGGGTTTGGAAAATACAAGAATGCAACAACGTTCGGATTAAGGTGTAATGCAATAGATGAGGGTAAGAGATTCGGTTTGTTCAAAGAAGATGTAAGCCGACCCCAATCAAAGGTCAAACAACTTTGTGCTCATTCAAATCCCCAGCCAAGCCAAAACCGGAATATATTCCCCAACTGAAGCAAACCTCCAGTAAGGACGCCACAAACTAACCACCATGTTTCAAACTAATAAGATTTTATTTGTCTGACATATAAGGCGTAGAAGTTGTCAATCCACAAAAAGCAGGGCTCGGGAAGCAATATTGTTGTTCGAGTGTTCCCCAAACAGAGAGCATGGCTCAGGTGGATTTAATTTTAGTTTTCAGGACCCTCCTGAATAATGGGATTTAATTTTCGTTTCAGGACCCTCCTGGATAATGGGATTTAATTTTAATTTTCAGGACCCTCCTGGATAATGGGATTTAGTTTTTAGTCTCAGGACTCTCCTGGATAATGAGATTTAATTTTAGTTTCAGGACCCTCCTGGATAATGGGATTTAATTTAGTTTCAGGACCCTCCTGGATAATGGGATTTAGCTTTAGTTCTCAGGACCCTCCTGAATAATGGGATTTAGCTTTAGTTTCAGGACCCTCCTGGATAATGGGATTTAATTTTTAGTTTCAGGAGCCTCCTGGATAATGGGATTTAATTTTAGTTTCAGGACCCTCCTAGATAATGGGATTTAATTTTATTTTCAGGACCCTCCTGGATAATGGGATTTAACTTTAGTTTCAGGACCCTCCTGGATAATGGGGTTTAACTTTAGTTTCAGGACCCGCCTGGATAATGGGATTTAATTTTAGTTTCAGGACCCTCCTGGATAATGGGATTTAACTTTAGTTTCAGGACCCCCATAGATAATGAGATTTAATTTTTAGTTTTCAGGACCCTCCTGGATAATGGGATTTAATTTTTAGTTTTAGGACCCGCCTAGATAATGGGATTCAATTTCTAGTTTCAGGACCCTCCTGGATAATGGGATTTAATTTTAATTTTCAGGACCCTCCTGGATAATGGGATTTTAGTTTCAGGAACCTCCTGGATAATGAGATTTAATTTCTGTTTCAGGACCCTCCTGGATAATGGGATTTAGTTTTGAATTTCTCAAAATCCTCATGAATAGTGAGACTTAGTTTTTCTACAAGTCTTAGAAGTCTTTTTAGGCAGTAAGTTTCAAGTCCCCGCAGATATGCCTAAGTTCCAAACTGGGGCAGAAAGTTTGTTGTTTATTTTACTGTCGTGATAGCAGACACCCACCTGGATAATGAGGGAATACAATTCAAGTTTCACCAGCAGGAGCCCACCTGAAGAACAGGGTCAAGTCAAGTTAGGAATGGCAAAAGCTCGTGTCAAGAATGCGGGTCAACAGTTCGAGATGCACCAGAAGATTCGAGATCAAGTTACAAGAAACTTGTAGATAGGAACCTTGTAACTGGTAGTTGATAGATGTAGCTAGTTTAGCTTCTTATTTTGCATTTTGGTGTAATAAGGAGCACGTCGAGCAGTAGCAGCAGCAGCAACGAAATCACAGCTTCTTGGTAGTCCAGGTTACCAAAAAACTTCCAGAACTACACTGACCTGATTCCTTTATAGCCAAGGATATGTAGGCAACCTTCGAAGCAAGATTCGGTCAGACTATTTTTAAAAGTGCTTCTCATGGGGTCTGGGATAGGCAAAAATCCCGCAGAATTGCTCACTTTATCTTTGCCCGAATTCGAGCAAAGACGGGCAACTGTGAGCACGTGATTTTTTGCCTTGCCCAAAATACTCCTATAAAAATCAATAAATATTTTTAAATTAATTGTTAGCCATTTTAGAAATTCTATTAGACTTTTTATTAATTGCTCATATCTAATTATTAGGTAATTAATCCACGAAAATACCCAAAAATATCATGCATCACATTTAGGATTTATTTTTACATTTTTAGATTGAATTATTAATTGTTGATTTTATAATGAAAAATCATAAAAATAGTGCATTTTACACTCTTTTAGTTTTAATGTTTAAGTCCTAGAATTTAGTATTATTTTAATTCCTATAAATAGTTAATTTAGTTTAACTTTACATCTGGTAGATTAGGATTTTAATTACTAAGCAATCTAGCTATAAAAATTAAAAGAAAAAAAAAGAAATTAAGAATAAGTAGTTATGAAAAATAAAGCAAGAAGAAGAAAGATCGGATTTGGGCCAGCATTTTAAACTTTAGTCTAGCCCAATTTGAAAAGCCACCGGACTGGCCCAACCCTTCCACATACCCAAAATGACGCCGTTTTCCGTTTGGTCGGATTCAATCTGGACCGTCGATCTGAGAAGATCTAACGGTCCGGAACTCATTCCCTATTTAATATAAATATGTCCTAAACTAAAACCCTACCCCCCTTTTTTTTTTCAATCCGCCTCCTCTAACCTAACCCCCCAAACCGACCCCTCTGCAAACCCTAGCCGCCCCACCCCTTCAACCACGCCGCCATGGCCATTTCCGGCCCAAAACCCGTCCAAATCCCACACTAACTCACCCCCCATCACTTCCCACTTCCTAATCGACACCCTAGCCTCACTATAATCCATCAAACCTTCAGATTTTAGACAAAATCCGAACAAAATCTGAGTCTAAGTCCGTTGAAATAGGTTTCAAAACCTAGATGAACCTTTAGTCATGTGTTCTTAACAAGAACACACAGTTAAAGGCCGATTTTGGTTTTAAAATCGCTTTTTTAAGAGAAGATAATTCGAGGTATGATTTTTTATCAATTCAGTTTCATTGTTTGTTTTTTTAGTTTTCATCTTCTACCCCTTCTCTATTTCTTTCAATTTCTGACCTTTTTAAGGGTTTTTCATAAATAGCCAGATTTCGGTTTATTCTATGCTAATCCGCAAATTAAGTAAAAAGGATCAAATTATTAAGTGGCTATAGTTTAAAGGTTCACGGACAATTAATAGAAGGTTCTAGGAGGGGGGTTAATTAGAAAGAAAAAATTTGGGGGTGTAAAAGGGGGTTTTTCAAAGTTTTTAACAGAATCAGTTTTTTATCACATGCAATGGGTGAGAGGGAAGGATTTCGTTAGGATATCTAACAGAAAGGAATAAAAATCTAAGGAAAAAATCTGGGGAAAAGGGGATTTTTCTGTTTTGGAGGAATAAAAGGGAAGCATATAAAAAACAGAAACGGGTAGTAGAGAAGGGAGTCAAAAAAAGGGGGATTGGTTTTTCACAAAGAAAATACAGAAAAAATTCCCTCTGAAATTTCCATCTTTGAGTAGCTTATACTGAACCAAAACTCGTTTACTAATCGGGATAAGCTGTGACTCCCAGTGTTGCTGTTGTCTCTTGCGTGCCGCTGTCTTGTTAGGATCTGTTCGTTGATTTTATAGGTACGCTCGAGCATTTCATAATTGTAAATCGTATTATCGGCAAAATGACTAAGTGTATTGTTTGAGTTTATGATATCCGACGTGCCTTTCTTATGTCGTTGTTCTCTGAATGATAGCTATCACTCGCTTGCTATTATTGTTTTCTTGTTTCTTTTCTGTTGATTCATTAAGAAGTGAAGTCGAATCTGATTAAGTTTATAATGATTAAAAGCTATTTTGGTTGCATTACATTATCTCAATAATCTCAAGGATCTTCAAGCTGCTACTAGATCATGAATTAAAATTATATACGGATTTTACTACTGCTTTCGAGTTTAGCTTAATGCTGATATTGCCCCGTTGGTTTATTGGAGTTAGTCTGTCAATTAGCCAAGTTAAGTTCATGTTTAGTTGATTCTGTGAAGGGATGTTGTAGCATTTATTTGTTTATGTTTATGTAATAAGTTTCGAGATCTTTGAACTAGTAGAAGTCAAGGATTCGTATGTTGTTTTCTATAAATCCAATCTGCCCCCATAATATTGTCATACAAATCATTCTGTGATTCTTAAACATAGCTGCTGTGTCAAATGTGGTTTATTCTGGTCTGGATCACTCTCGAACTGTTAAAAGTCGCTGATTTCCTGCTGTTCATTTATTGCTATGCTAAGACTTTTAGCATGCTATAGAACGAGCTGTTTATTCAACTGAAATAGGCTACTTAGCCAATATTTTTGAGTTAATTAAAAATCGGTTTATGACATGATGGACTCTTGTTGTAGATTGAGCTTTCAGTTTTCAATTCCTTCCATTAACGGATTGAGGTTATTGTGCTCAAATGAGTGAAACTCTGTAACCAACCATCCTTGATTGTATTGAGAAAAATGCATGAATAATTAGAACTTAAAACTGTCTTCAGAACTTGGACATCAACGTTCAAAAATGTGGTTTTGTTGGCTATGTGTGTAATTGAGTCTATTTCTTTAAAAATCAATTAGCTAATTTCAAGGTCGTTATTATGGAAACAACATATCTGGTATAAATTTGGATAGCGATCAGTTTTTATGAACATAGTGGCCATGTTCCCAATCATGCATATCGGTTTACTTTAAGTTTGTATTTTGGCAATACGTGTAAAAGTCTAACGAGGCTATCTATGAAAGTTGTTTCTTTTCAAACTCCCACTGTGTTTATTTCCATACGGTTGTAGTAATATTTGTAAATGTATTTATATTGGGCTTAACCCACTATGCGCTTGAATCTAGTTGGGCCGATTACTAATTCATGATATGTAGCAGGAAAAGTTCTTTAAAATTAGTAGAGGTGTGCCATGCAATTAAATGGCGATCATTAACGGCCCTCTTAATTAACTAATTACAAGATTAGAATAAGAAAGCTTTAAACGCATATCAACTTCATTAGCTTGATTTTTAAGCGCAATTAATTATATTGTGGCTATGGGTACGGTTCCCGTGACATAGCAGCAATATCAACTTCGGGGGTACCTTTAGGTGACTCGATTTAAACAGTTTTCAAATAATAAAAGCTTTAAAATTAATTCGAGGTGTGCCATACCAAATGAAATTATAAACATATGGCCCTCATTAATTAAACACTTAGAAAACCGAGGCATGCTATTTAGCAAATTCCATGGCCATCGACAAACTAAAAACGCGTAATTTTCTCTAGGCGCGTTAGTCTATTAATTTGATTTCCTAAACTCGGGTGCGCATTTATGCGACCCAAATTCCAAAATCTTAGTGTTAAATTAAAAGATGTTACAAACCGCGGGTGCACTTATGTGACGTGATTTGTGACACATTTTGATTGACATTGCAATTCCTGATAATTTTTAAAAGCGGAAAGGTAAAATGAGGCAAAATGCACTATAGGTTAATAATAGGTATAAAAATCAAATAATAAGCCGATTATGACAATAAAGCGACCGTGCTAAAATCACGGAACCCGAGGGTGCCTAACACCTTCCCGCAGGTTAACAGAATTCCTTACTTAAAATTTTTGGTTCGCAGACTTCATTAAGAAAGTCAAACCTTTTCCCCGATCTGGGATAAAACCGGTGACTTGGAACACCAATCTAAAAATTTTCAAGTGGCGACTTTGAAAATAATTAAATAATCCCATTTCGATTAAATATCACTTTAATTGGAAAAACTCCTTTTATATATTCCTCTTCGGGGAGTGTACGAAAAGAGGTGTGACATATTATACCTTTTCGATCTATTTCGGTTGGTATATAGCAATTATGCTTTTCTTATTATTATTGACTAGCGATCCACTTTGGTCGGTTTTTCGGGTAATAGCCGGCAGATAGTGCTTGTTTTTATAGCTGCACCACGTATCATACAAAATGTATATACAGATAGCACTATTTTGCTGCCAAACAACAATAAGAACCTCCAACTAAATCTCTAACCAAAGCATCTAACACAACTACATTAATCTCCACCCAAACATACAACACTCTCCAACCAAAACTCTATCCAAACAATTTAAACTAGTTCACACTAAATCAAAACTACTTATGCCTTCATGCTAGTTCATGACACTAACTCAATACAACATGAACATTCAAAATAGTTCACACGAACTCAAAACTACTAAAACAAGTACTAATGACATAATAGAAATAGCAATATAGCTGAAGAAATAGTTAGCAAATTAAAAATATTATTCAAGCAGTCTTTATATCGCATTGTAACAACCGATAGGTCGTTTTCAGTTTTAGCTTTTCTTTTCATGGTTTGAGACCTTGAATGTCGTACTTTAATGATTTATAACTTGTGTGCATGGTCTGTTTTGATTTCTAGAAAGTTTAAATGTGATTAAAGAAAACTTGATTTTGGAACTTTAAAACTGTTAGAGTTGACCATTGTCTATATTGTAGGTAAACGACCTTGGATCGGTATTTTAACGATTACGGTAGGTGTTTATCATGATTTTTGACTTGTACGCATGTTTGGTTGGGGTCCCAGGGTGACCTGAGGCCATTTCGGTGCTTATTATGGAAAGTTTAAGAAACGAGTTTAATAAAAATTTAAATCATTGAGTTTTGACGGTTGATTCTTAATTGTAGACGTTATTTTGATGTTTTGAGCTTATGAGCGAGTTCATATGAGGTTTATATATTTGTGTAGGTGTTTGGAATGGTGCCCGAGAGACCCGAATAAATTTTGGGGTGGTTTCTGGCATTCTTGCAAAAGTTGCAACAGGTGATCTAATGCTGGTGTGTGTGTGCATCGCGAACGTGGAGCTTGTCTCGCATTTGAGGAGAGTTATATGGGTTAAGGTTTTTTACTCTACGCGAACGTAATGGCCTGGGGGCATCTTGCTTATGCAAATGCAGCTGCCAATACACGAACGCATAGGCTTTGGGCGTTTGGGGGGCGGTGCACCTTTCTTATGGAAAATACGACAACAGGTTCATGAACACGGAGGCTTGGGGGGCGGAAGACTTCGCAAATGCGAGAAGGCCATCACGAATGGGATAATCAGTCAACCATTGACCTTCGCAAACACGACAGGTTCTTTGCGAATGCAATGAAAATCTGACACCTAAGTTTTTAAAGGCATAAAATCAGGATATAGCCACTTTTTACCATTTTTAAGACCCAGATCACGAATTGAGGAATCTTTAAAGAGGACTTTCATCCATATTCTAGGGACAGTAATTTTTACATCGTTTTTATTAATTCCTAAATCTAGTGTTTTCTAGTATAGAAGTTGGGGATTGGGGAACAACCTATGTGGGAACATTTTGGGATTTGGACCTTAATTTGAGGAGAATGGATAAATATAAATTGGTCTTAATTTTGGATTTCGACTGTGTGAACACTGGTTAACTTTTTGTTGACTTTTTTAAATGTGATAAAGATCAAACCTTTTGATTCTAGGGTAGTTTCTAAAGGTTGTTTGGACTTATTTGGGAAATTTTTTGACTATATTCGAGTTGTTTGGATGTTTTTGCTAAAGACAAAGCGGTGTTGGATTGTTGATTTTATTCAGGAAAAAGGTAAGTATGTGGTTAACCTCGATTTGAGGGAACTAAAACGTGATTGGACTATTTGCTACGTGTTCTGTGTATTGGGAACAATGTATATGCGAGGTGACAATTCCATATGCATGTCACGACCCCAAATTCCAACGTTAAGATGTCATAATCGCACCGAGTCTCTAAGACTAGGTAAGCCTAACATACACGAGGATATGACAGAAACAACGACTAAAAACATGAAATAAAGATGATAAGTCTCATATTAACTTCAATACAGAATCACAATATAATATTCCCAAAACCCGGTAGGACTGAGTCATAAGCTCTAAAATCTCTATTACAACATTGTCCGACAATAGGATAAACAATAATGAGAAGATAACAGAAGGTGACTCCGAGGCCTGCAGACGTCGAGCAGGTATACCTTGATGTCTCCAAAATTAATTGTATGATCACTGGTGTCCGGCACGAGCGGATGTACCTGCATTTACACAAAAATATGCGGAAGCGTGGTATGAGTACACCACAATGGTACCTAGTAAATATCAAGCCTAACCTTGGTAGAATAGTGACGAGGCCAGGTCAATACACCTAGTATGATAAGAAAACTGAACATAGTCTAATAATGGAAAGCGAGGAAGTAATGACAGATAAGTTGTTCAATATGTAATCTAACAATGGAAATTTAAGCAATAAAGGCAACAAGTAGTGAACACATGATAAAACAACTTGTAGTCAAATACAGACAATTACAAGTAAGACAATGGAGAAAAAACAAAAACCATCAACCAACCAGCCTTTTAAACATAGGATGTATAACTATAATCACAACCATGGTACCACACCTCATAACCTCATTTCACAATTTGAATCACAATCTTTCCTTATGTCACCCCGTGAGCCTTGCATTTATTTTTAAAAATATTTTTGCCAAAATAGTTACACGTGTTTTAGCCCCCTTATCTTACCGAGTGGCTTCAAGTAATTCCCTTACTAACGACATGTGTACAAATCCCACCTTATCTCACCGCATGCATACCAACCCCTATCCTTGTACCACCCTACGCATATCAATATCACAACATAATAATCAACTCGCACCACATGTGCCTGTATGCCACAACACTTGCCAAAATCAACAATATCAATGTTACCACAACATATAGCCCATGGCTCAATAAAGCTTATGTATACACTCGTCCCCTCGTCTACACGTCATCCACATAGTACAATTAACACAATCAATCCAAATCCTAAGGGGTAATTCCCCCATACAAAGTTAGGAAAGATACTTACCTCAACTAGGCCAAATCAACCTTCGAAAATAGCTTTTCTCCTAAAACTCGCCTCCACACAGCTTAAATATAACCAAATATGACTTAATAACATCAAATAATGCAATAGAAACAAATTACAATAGATAAAGCTTTGTTGTTTACTCAGATCCCCAAAAGCAAACAAAATTTAACCTCGGGCTCGCCTGATCAAAACCTAGGTCCAAGGGTAGATTCCGATTACCTATAACCCCATGATTCCATATATGTATTTTATTTTCAAATCCGAGTCCAAATTGACCCTCAAAATTCTGATCTTCATTTTTCAAAACTTTGACAAAAACCCCCAAATTTTCCTTTGAATAAATTTGATGTTAAATCTAAGACATAATTATGAAATATAGCTAGAAAATAAGAATCACGTACCCAATGTTTATAGATGAATGTCCCTTCTCCAAATCGCCTCATATCGAGTCTAGGATTCTAAAATGAGAGAAAATGATATGAAATACTGACTCCTAGCCCTTTTGTTCAGCTACAGATGTTGCAATTGCAATACTGGGTTCGAGATTGCGACCCCTCGCAATTGCAAAGAATGTCTCGCAATTGTGGCTGCTGACAACCTAAGTGGAAAGTCGCAAATGCGACATAGGCTTCGCAATTGTGAAACTTGCTCCCTTCGCAAATGCGAACCTACCTAGAAGGAATACACATCGCAATTGCGAATGACGCATCAAAATTGTAATACCTGACCCTCACTGGTTCACTTCACAATTGCGAGGCGGGTGCTCGCAATTACGACAACAGAGGCACCAGTGCACCAGCAAGCTGTTTCAGCACAAAACCATTCTGAAACACGTCTGAAACTTATCCGAGCCCTCGGGATCCTAACCAAATATCCACACAAGTCTAAAAACATCATACGAACTCGCACGCACAATTAAAGTACAACAACAACATCTAGAACTACGAACTGCACATCAAAATGCATGAATTTCAAAGAGAAGTTCAAGAACCTATAGAATTGCATCTAAGAGACCGAATCCTATCAAATCAACTTCAAATGTCACAAAATTTTGCAGACAAGTTCCATATAGCATAACGGACCTATTCCAAGTCCCAAAACCAAATTCTAACCCCAATAGCTAAAAGTCAACCTATGGTCAAACTTGGAAAATCTTCTAAACACCAAATTGCCAACTTTCGGCAAAACAGGTCAAATCAACCTAGGGACCTCCAAATTCGATTTCGGGCATACGCCCAAGTCCAAAATCACGATACAAACATATCAGATCCATCAAAATACCGTTCCGAGTTTGTTTGCAGAAAAGTCAAACTTTGGTTAACATTTCTAACTTAGGCTTCTAAGCCAAGACTCGAAGAGTCCAAATCAACCCAAAACCTTCCCTGAACAAAAATAACCAACTTCAAAACTCATAACACAAAAAATACACATATGTGAAGTACCAAAAGGAGAAACGGGGCTCAAATAGACAAAATGATCGATCGGGTCGTTACATTCTCCCCCTCTTAAAACAAACGTTCGTCCTCGAACGTGCATAGAGACATACCTGATGTGATGAAAAGGAGAGGATAGCGGCTCTACAGGCCCTGCTCGGTCTCACAGGTCACCTCCTCGACCGGATGATCCTCTATTGATCCTTCAGTGAAGCAATGTTATTTGATCTCAATTTTTGGACTTGTCTGTACAAGATAGCCACTGGCTCCTCAACATAAGCCAAATACTTTTCTAATTGCACTTAACTAAAATCTAATACATGGGACAGATCACCATAATACTTTCGAAGCATGGAAACATGGAACACCGGGTAGACAGCCGATAGGCTGGGTGGCAATACAAGCTTGTAGGCAATCTCACCAACTCTCTCAAGGATCTCAAAATCACCAATATACCTAGGGCTCAACTTTCCATGCTTCCCGAACCTCATCACACCCTTCATGGGTGAAACCCATAGCAAAAACCTCTCCCACCATAAATACTACATCACGAGCCTTACGATCACCGTAACTCTTCAATCTAGACTGTGTTGTATAAAGCCGATCCTGAATCAACTTGACTTTCTCCAAGGTATCCCGAACCAAATCAGTTCACAATTACCTAGCCTCTCCCGGCTAAAACCAACCAACAGGAGAACGTCACTGCCTCCCATATAGAGCCTCATAAGGAGCCATCTGAATACTTGATTTGCAGTTGTTATTGTAGGCAAACTCTACAAGCGACTGGAACTAATTCGATGAACCCCCGAAATCCATAACATAGACATGTAGCATATCCTCCAAGATCTGAATGGTGCGCTCAGGCTACCCGTCTGTCTGGGGTGAAATGATGCACTGAACTCAACCCGTGTGCCTAACTCACGTTGTATGGCTCTCTAGAAATATGATATGAACTGTGTGCCTCAGTCGGGGATAATGGACATCGGCACACCATGGAGACGAACAACCTCATGGATATAGATCTGAGCCAGCTGCTCTGAAGAACATGTAGTCACCACCAGGATTAAATGTGCCGACTTGGTCAGCCTATGCACAATAACTCATACCGCATGAAATTTCTTCAAGGTTCGTGGGTGTTCAACAACGAAGTCCACGGTAATACGCTCCCACTTTCACTCGGGTATCTCAATTATTTAAAGCAAACTGCATGTCCTCTGATGCTCGTACTTCACTTGTTGACAGTCCAAGAACCGAGCCACATACTCCACTATATCTTTCTTCATTCTCCTCTACCAATAATGCTGTCTCAAATTCTGATACATCTTAGCGGCACCCGGATGAATGGAATACAATAAACTATGGGCCTCCTCAAGGATCAGCTCACGCAACCCTTCTACATTGGGCACACATATTCGGCCCGACATCCGCAACACCCCATCATTTACAATAGAAACCTCCTTGCCATCATCGTGCTGCATCGTGTCCTTAAGGACAAGCAAATAGGGTCATCTTACTAACGCTCTCTGATGCGCTCATATAAAGAAGACTGAGAAACTGTGCAAGCAAGATCCTGGCTGGGATCCGAAACATCAAGTCTCATAAACTGCTTGGCAAAAGCCTGAACATCCATGGCTACTGGCCTCTTTGCTGCCGTAAGTATGCCAAACTGCCCATACTTTCCGCCTTTCTACTCAAGGCATCAGCCACCACGTTGTCCTTCCTGGGATGATACAGAATAGGGGTACCATAGTCTTTCAGTAACTCTAACCATCTCCGCTGCCACAAATTGGGGCCCTTCTGCTCGTATAGATGCTGGAGACTTTGGTGGTTGGAATAGACTTCAGACGGGACACCGTACAGATAATGCTTCCAAATCTCCCAATGCATGAACAATCGCTGCCAACTCCAAGTCGTGAACTGTGTCATTCATCTCATGAACATTCAGCTGCCGAGATGTGTAGGCAATTACCCTACCGTCTTGCATCAATATCGCACCAAGCCCAACACAGACGCATCACAATACACAGTGTAAGACCCGAGCCTGTAGGAAACACAAACACCGGGGTACTAGTCTAAGTAATATTGAGTTTCTGAAAGCGCGCCTCACACTCCTTAGACCATCTGAAAGGAGCACCTTTCTAGGTCAATCTAGTCAAAGGTACAGCAATGGGATGAGAAACCCTTTAAGAAACGACAAATAATATCCGACCAAACCAAGGAAACTGCAAATCTCAGTAGCTGAAGACGGTCTAGGCCAACTCTGAACTCCCTCAATCTTCTTCAAATCCACCTTGATCCCCTTACTAGACACCACATGACCCAAAAATGACACCGAATTAAGCCAGAATTTACACTTCAAGAATTTTGCATGTGGCTTCTTCTCCCTCAAGGTCTGGAGCACGATCCTCAAATGCTGCTCATGATCCTCCCAGCTGCGGGAATATACCAAGATGTTGTCAATAAATACGATTACTAATGTATCAAGATATGGCTGGAATACACTGTTCATCAAGTGCAGGAATGTTGTTGGGGTGTTGGTCAGCCCAAATGACATCACTAGAATCTCGTAGTGACCATACCGAGTCCTCAAAGTAGTCGTCGGGATATCCGGGTCGTGAATCTTCAGCTGATGATACCCTGACCGCAAATCAATCTTCAAGAACATTCTAGCACCCTGAAGCTGGTCAAATAAGTCACCAATGCGCGGTAATAAGTACCATTTCTTAACTATAACCTTGTTCCACTGCCTAAAATCAATGCACATCCACATAGTACCATCTTTCTTCTTCACAAATAGAACCGGCGCACCCTAAGGTGAAATACTAGGCCGGATGAAACCCTTATCAAGAAACTCTTGCAGATGTTCCTTTAACTCCTTTAACTTCTATATATGCCATACGACGTGGTATAATAAAAATGAGTCGAGTGCCCGGCACCAGCTCAATACCAAAATTGATATCTCTATCAGGCGGCATGCTCGGAAGGTCTGCTGGGAACACATCTGGGAAATCTCTTACTACCGGAACTAACTCAACCATAGGAGTATTAGCACTGACATCTCTCCCAAAGTCTAGATATGCTTCATACCCCTTCTCAACCATCCGCTATGCCTTAAGAAAAGACACAAACCTACTAGGAATATAATCCAATGTACCCCTCTACTCTAACCGCAGCAAACCTGCCATAGCCAGTGTCACGGTATTTGTGTGACAATCTAGAATAGTGTGATAGGGCGACAACCAATCCATGCCCAAGATCACGTTAAAGTCTACCATACTAGGCAGCAACAGATCAACCCTCACTTCATATCCACCAATAACAACTAAACACGTCCAGTAAACACGGTCCATAAAAATAGAATCTCTCCATTGCGTGGACACATATACAGGAGAACTTAAAGAATTACTAGATATATCCAAATACGAAGCAAAGTAAGATGACACATATGATAAGTGGATCTCGGATCAAATAAGACCAATGCATCCCTGTGATAGATCGGAAACATACCTTTGATGATAATATCCGATGCAACCACCTTTTTCCTACCAGAAAAGCGTGAAAATGAGCCTGGACTCCTCCTCTAGGAGACCTCTACCCGCCTGACCTCCACCCGTAGCTAGTGGTCAGATGGAGCTACAAGTAGAGCAACAACCATGGCTTGCGAACCTTGTGGACCCTGTGGAATCCATGCAGCCTATGTAGTATGTGGAGGTGCACCCCTCTTGAGTTTTGGGCAGTCCCTCACCATATGTCTGGTATAACCACACTCAAAACAAGGTCTTGATAAGCGTGGCTGTTGAAACTGATCATGGCCTAGTTGGCTAGACTAACTGCTGAAGGCACCCCATGAAGGAGGTGCACTAGACAAAGGTTGAGCAAAATGAGCAACTTGAGACCTCGGAACAGCCGGAGACAGCTAGTAGCTGGAAGTGTTGAATGAACTGGGTGGCTCACATAGCCTCAGTAATGACGGGCTGTAATTGGAGCGCGGACACCACTATATCCTCCCGAAACTTGAGGCCTCTTGGCCTCCCTGTCCTCTATCTCTCTCGACCTCGCATACCTTCCAGCCTCCGCGCAATCTCTACCACCTGCTGAAACGGAGTATCCATGTCCAGCTCCCGAGCCTACTGAACCTAAGGCAATAACTGAGCCCCTTGATGAATCCGTGGACTCGCTCTCTAATTGTAGAAACCAAGGCAGGTGCATGTCGGGACAACTCACTGAATTTGATAGCATACTTTGACACTGACATAGTCCCCTGACGCAACTACTCAAATTGGTGCGCCATACATCACGAAGGGTCTGTGGAATAAACTCTCTCAAAAACATCTTAAAACTAGCCTAGGTGAGTAGAGCTGCATCAGCAGGCCTACCCTCCTCGTAAGCTTCCCACCACTTATACGCTGCTCCTGACAGTTGAAATGTAGTAAAAGCAACTTCGCTCAGCTCCACAAACCCATGGTGCGAAGAATATGGTGGCGCTTCTCTATAAAAACTTGTGCATCCTCAGTAGTTGTGCCACTAAAAGTAGGAGGATCATACTTCTTGAACCTCTCAAGTCTCCTCTACTCCTCCTCAAATGCCTCTGGCCCGAGCTCAAGCTTAACCTGTATAAAGAGCTATGCTGGCACGACACCCAGGACCTGATCAATATGGAACCGCTACTCTGGAGTATGGCCCGCGGGAGTCTGAGCTCCTCCCCCGGCCTGAGATATGGCTGGTGCAAGGGGAATCAATCCCGCCTAAGCTAGAGTTTCGAACTTGCTCAAAACTTGTGTTAGGGTCTCCTGAGGTCCAGGGGCAGTAACAAGCCCCTCGGGTGCCTGTCCCCCAACTAGAGCTACTTGTGGCTCCTCAGTCGCTGCTCGGGCATGTGCTCTGGCTACAGCACGTGCCCTTCCTCTGCCTCTACCCGGGCCCCGGGCCCCGCCTCGCGTGGCTCTAGCAAGGGGGAGCGGATGTCCGATCATCGGATCCAGCAGTGCGTGTCCTCACCATCTGTGAGAGAATAAAAAGATGATTCAAATTTTGAAGTCAACAATTTGCTCGAAAAGGAATCAAAGAAGTAGAATTTCCTAACAGTTCTGTAGTCTCCTAAAGATAAGTACAAACGTCTCTGTACAGGTCTGCAAGACCCTACTAAACTTTCTTATGACTCGTAACACCTATGAACCTAGAGCTCTGATACTTACATGTCACGACCCCAAATTCCCACCTTAAGATGTCGTGATGACACCTAGTCTCTAAGACTGGGTAAGCCTAACATACACGAGGATATGAAAGAAATAACAACTAAAAACATGAAATAAAGATGATAAGTCCATAATAACTTTAATAGAGAACCACAATACAGTATTCCCAAAACCCGAGGAGACTAACTCATAAGCTGTATAGAATGCTCTAAAATCTCTAATGCAACATTGTATGACAATAGGATAAATAGTAATGAGAAGAAAACAAAAGGTGACGCCGAGACCTGTGGATGTCGAGCAGGTATACCTTGAAGTCTTCGAAAATAACTGTACGATCACTGGCATCCAACACGAGTAGGTGTACCTGGAGCTACATAAAATGCGTAGAAGCATAGCATGAGTACACCATAACGGTACCCAGTAAGTTTCACACCTAACCTCTGAAGAGTAGTGATGAGCCAGATCAAGACACCTACTAGGATAAGAAAACTGAACAGAGTGTAGCATAGTCTAATAATGGAAAGCGAGGAAGTAAATGACAGATAGGTAATTCAATAATGTAAGCTAACAAAGGAAATTTAAACAGTAATGACAACAAGTAGTGAACACATGATGAAACAACATGTAGTCAAATACGGACAATTAGAAGTAAGACAATGGAGAAAACAACAAGAACTTCCCAACCGACAAGCCTTTTTAACATAGGATGTACAACGAGAATCACAACCGAGGTACCACACCTCACAACCTCATTTCACAATTTCGATCACTATCTTTCCTATATCATTGCGTGAGCCTTGCATTTATTTTTAAAATCATTTTCCTAAAATAGCTACATGCGTTTTAGCCCTCTTATCTCATCGCGTGGCTTCAAGTAATTCCCTTACTAGCGACACACGTATAAATCCCACCTTATCTCACACATGCGTACCAACCCCTATCCTTATACCACCACATGCTTATAAATATCACAACATAATAATCAACTCGCACCACATGTTCCTATATGCCACAACACTTGCCAAAATCAACAATACCAATGTTACCACAACATATTGCTCATGGTTCAATCACAATGTGTACCAAAATATTAATAACAACAAATTGGATGAGTATACTCAATAAGAAAAGATATCTCAACAATTAAAAACTTCAACCTCAATGTAATAATGGCTTTCACATCTTTAACATCAATAACCCCATAAGAAGATATTCCATGAAATAACAACTTCAAGTAAGGGTAATTCAACAATAAAAGGGGTGACAAGACAATTAGGGAGGTAGTAACTTCAACTAAAGCATATAAGAGCAATTACAACATAAAGGATAGAACAAATACTAACAACGTCAATTAGAGCATGTGAGAGGAAATTTAACAATGAAAGATGTAACATGTTATAACAAATTCAATTAAATGCATGGAAGAGGTCTAAAAGTTTAACCCGGTCAAAATACCACATAAAGCACGTGTACACACTCGTCACCTCATCTACATGTCTTCCACATAGTACAATTAACACAATCAATGCCTGGGTTTTATCCTAACGGGTAATTCCTCCACACAAAGTTAGGCAAGAGACTTACCTCAATTAGGCCAAATTAACGCTCGAAAATAGATTTTGCCCTAAACCTCGCCTCTACACAGCTCAAATCTAACAAAAAATGACTTACTAACATCAAACAATTCAAGAGAAACCAATTAAAATAGATAAAGCTTTGATCTTTACTCAATTCCTCAAAAAGTCAACCTCGAGCTCGCCTGGTCAAAACCCGGGTCCAAGGGTAGATTTTGACTATCCATAACCCCATGAGTCCATCTATGTGTTTTATTTTCAAACCCGAGTCCAAATCAAATTTCAAAAACTCAAATCTTTATTTTTCAAAATTTTGACAAAAATCCCCAAATTCTCTTTGATTCTCATAAAATTTGATGTTAAATGTAAGATATAAACATGAAATATAGTTGAAAATTAATTAGAATCACTTACCCAATATTTGTAGAAGAAAATTCCCTCTCAAAATCGCCTCCTACCGAGTCGAGGGTTCTAAAATGAGAGAAAATGATATGAAATCGCCTCCTACCGACACTAGGTTCGAATGCAAACCCTCGTAATTGCGAAGAATGTCTTGCAATTGCAGCTCCTAACAGCCTAAGTAGGAATTCAAAAATGCGACATAGGCTTCCCAACTGCGAAGCCTACTCCCTTCGCAAATGCGAACCTACCCAAAATAGCATACACTACACAACTGCGAGTGAGGCATCGCAATTGCGATGCCTGACCCTCGCCTGTTCACTAATTGTGAGGCTGGTGATCGCAATAGCGACATCAGAGACACCAGCACACCAGCAACATGTTTCATTTAAAAAACATGTCTCAAACTCATTCGAGCCTTCGGGACTCCAAACAAAACATTCACACAAGTATAAAACATCATACAAACTCGCTAGCATGATCAAAACACAAAAACAACTTCTAGAACTAAGAATCGGACATCAACACGCATGAATTTGAAAGAAAAGTTAAAAAACCTATAGAATTGCAACCAAGAGTCTGAATCCTATCAAATCAACTCCACATGTCACCAAATATTGCAAACAAGTTCCGAATATCATAACAAACCTATTCCAAGTCCCAAAACCAAATTCCGAACGCGATAGTAAAAATTCAACCTGCGGTCAAACTTGGGTAATCTTCTAAACATTAAATTGCCAACTTTCGGCAAAATAAGTCAAATCAACCTAGCGACCTCCAAATTCGATTTCAAGCATACGCCTAAGTCCAAAATAATGATATGAAGCTATCGGAGCCATCAAAACACTGTTTAGGGGTCGTTCTATAAAAAGTCAAACTTTGATCAATATTTCTAACTCGGGCTTCTAAGCCAAGACTCAAAGGGTCCAAATCAACCCAAAACCTTACTGGAAAAAAACTAACCACCCCCGTAAGTCATAAAAGTACAAATACACATGTGTGAAGCATCAAAAGAGGAAACGGGGCTCAAATACACAAAACAACCAGTTGGGTCCTTATATTCACTTGTCACGATCCCAAATTCCCAACTTAGGATGTCGTGATGGCACCTAGTCTATAAGACTAGGTAAGCCTAACATACACGAGGATATGACAAGAAAATACTATAAACATTAAATAAAGCTGATAAGTATCATAATAATTTCAATATAGAACCACATTATGATATTCCAAAAACCGGTGAGACTAAGACATAAGCTCAACAGAATACTCTAAAATCTCTAATGCAACATTTTCTGACAATGAGATAAACAATAATGAGAAGATAATAGAAGGTGACTCCAAGGCCTACGGATGTCGAGCAGGTATACATTGAAGTCGCCGAAAATAATTGTATGATCACTGGCTTCCAGGACGAGTAGATGTACCTGGATCTACATAAATATGTGCAAAAGCATAGTATGAGTACACCACAACGGTACCTAGTAAGTATTAAGCCTAACCTCGATAGAGTAGTGATGAGGCCAGGTCAAGACACCTACTAGGATAACAAAACTCAACAGAGTATAACATAGTCTAATAAGGGAAAGTGAAGAAATAAATGACAAATAAGCAGTTCAATAACGTAAGCTAACAACAAAAGTTTAAGCGGTAAAGGTAACAAGTAGTGAACACATGATGAAACAACAAGTAGTCAAACACGGACAATTACAAGTAAGACAATTGAGATAACAACAAGAACTACCCAACCAACAAGCCCTTTTAATATAAGATGTGCAACAAGAATCACAACCGTGGTACCACACCTCATAACCTCATTTCATAATTTCAATTACAACCTTTCCTTATATCACCGTGTGATCCTTGCATTTATTTTTAAAAATATTTTCCCGAAATAGCTACACGCATTTTAGCCCCCTTATCTCACCGTATGGCTTCAAGTAATCCCCCTACTAGCAATACGCCCATAAATCCTACCTTATCTCACCATATGAATATCAACCCTATCTTTATATCACCGCGGCGTATAAATATCACAACACAATAATCAACTCGCACCACATGTGCCCATATTCCACAACACTTGGAAAAATTAACAATACCAATATTACCATAACATATACCCCATGGCTCAATCACAGTGTGTACAAAAATCTCAATAACAACAAAATGGATGAGTAATACTCAACAAGGACAGATATCTCAAAGATTAACTATTTAAACCTCAATGTGATAATGGCTTTCACAACTTCAATATCAATAATCTCACAAGAAGATATTTCACGAAATAGTAATCTCAAGTAAGGGTAATTCAACAATAAAGGGTAACAGGACAATAAGGAAGGTAGCAACTTGTAAGGCCCTGTAAACTTTTACCTAAAACCTAAGGTTTCGTGGTGTCGAGGTAGGCTAACGTGTTTTAGGGTTGTAAATAACCTAGCTTGCCGAGGTGTGGACTTTTTGGGTTGTGCAATACACTAGGAGTTGGAAGGAAATTTGTTGTAGAACATGGCATTTTTGCGGTCCATTATGAGACCGCAGAACTACTTCGCAGACTGCAGATCCGTCGCAGAGTGAAGTAAATAAAAGTCTAATTTTTGAAGGTCATATTTTGTTCAATTATGCGACCACATAATCATTTCGCGGGCCGCACACCCATCGCAGGTCTAGCATGAGTAATTTTGGAGGGAGCTTTTGCAGTGAGTTATGTGACCGCATAATTGTTCTACGGGCCGCAGAACGGCCGCAGAGTTGACCAGGCCAGCCCAGTTTTTAGGCCATTTGTGCGGTCCATTTTGGGGGCCGGGGACCTGATATGCGGATCACTTTGCGACCGCAGAGTTAAGTTCGAAGGGTCCATCTTCTATTTTTATAACTCGACCCCATTTTGATTAAAAGTCATTGGGCTCGCTTAGAAGAAAAAAATTTGATTTTTTAGTGAGAGGGGAAGAGAGTTAGGGAGAGAAGAAAGGTCATAATATCTCCACACTTCAATTCCTTGCATAAGCCTTGGAGAATTCACAAGGAAAGTTTGCAAAAATTGTCTACTAAAAAGGTAAAGTTCTAGCCCTAACTTTCTATTTCGAATTTGGGGCAGAAGATGGGTAATGAGGAGTGTGATTCTTGGGAATGGGAGTTGTTCTAGTGCATGCATGTATCAATACTGGTGGTGGGGAGGTTATTGAACTAATATGAGTAAACTCTTGGTGTTGGATTGGTGGTGGGCTGAAGGAAATTCCATAAAAGAACCTTGTAAACAAATTGCACACCTAGTTCTTGATGAAATTCTTAAATGAGCTTAACCCATAAACCTATCCTAATTATGATCTAATATTTTCATGTCTCTAATTGGATTGAAATCACTAGGAGTGTCGGAACAATGTAGTAAATTAAGAAAAGCTCAAGCGAGGTACGTTTGCTAAACCTCTCTCATAAGAATCAAATTCCATGATGTCCTTGTATGTTTCAAGCGTGGTTGGTGATTCGCTCAAATTACACCTTAACAATAGTGTAAGCGATCGATGTCAAATATAGTAACCCAACGAGGTTGGGGTCGAATCCCACAGGGAATAGGCGTGAAACGATTATCCAATTAATGCAATACTTTACTTAGTTGTAATTCTATCAAGTAGCCAAATAGAATACGTTGATGTTGAGTATGTAAAGAAAAGTAAACTAAGAATTTCAGTTTGAGAATAATTTGAACGTAAAAGTATGAGGTTAATATACTAAGGTTGTGTTCCCCCTAATGTAGTAGAATGCTTTTGATATTGATATTGAATCCGTTCTTGATATGCAATTGGTTCTTATTAACTTATCATCCAGTATTTCCCAACACTTGGATAATGTATCCTCTTATGATTCTCCCGAATACAGAAAAGTCAAACTTAAGAACACCCAATCATTCGCCGAATTAAAATTTACTTATTCCTAAGTGATTTCGTTAAACAAGGTTTAAAGCCTTGAAATATCGTTATTTATCTCTACCAAACTCTATCTCACTTTTCCAAGTTACGATAGCGTCAATTGGCATTCGTTAATGTTTGCAACCACTAACGATTAATTTAAGAACAAGAAATAAATAAATATCAAGCTTCTTTCGAAATTGGAATCAATATCAAACTCTCAACAACTTTCTATCCATCTAGGGTTCACAACCTCAGTATTAGAGTTTAGTTACACATATTAAAAACTGAAGAATAAAGAAGAATAGCTGAATGCATCTTACAAAAATATAGAATTCTCAGTTTTGATCACCCAAAAACTTCTCTCAATTTGAAAAATAACCAAAGCGGTACTTTGCATAATGAATTCTGACAAGTCTCCCTTCACACAACCCTAGAAAAGCTATTTATAGAAGCCCAAAACCCGAGGAGAGCGGCAGTTACATTTGGCCTCAGTACACATCTGCGGTCGCATTTCTATCGCAGAACAGGAATGCGGTTCGCAAAACCTTCACGTTCCATTGCAGATCATACCAGTCAGCTTCCTTCTCATCGCAGCTGAAAATGCGGTTCGCATATTGACTATGCGATCGCAGTCTTTACTCTATTTTTCACCCAGACTCTGCTTCACTTTGCAATGAGAATGCGGTTCGCATTCCCTTTCTGCGGTCGCATTTGCGACTGCATTCTCCACCTGAACGTTGCTTAGAGTTCTGTCTGCGTCTGTGTCTGCGATCTTCCTGCGGATTATGCGATTCGCATAGCTGTTTTGCGATCGCATAATTGACCCGCGATGCTTCTGACCTATTTTCTTGACTTTAACTGGCTTTTTGGACTTCTTTTTCATGCTTCTGGATCTCTTCACTCAATACACTACAATCACATTAAAATTACATAAGTATCGTGATAATTAGCACGTAGAACAAGTTAACTCTAAACAAATAGTATCAAAAATGTGCCAAAATTACCCGGCACATCAACACCCTCAACTTAAGCTCTTGCTTGTCCTCAAGCAACTAGCACGACACTGTTCCTAAAGTAGACTCTACTTATCAAAATATGAAGCAACACTGACAAAGGACGGTGTTTGTTGTTAACATCTTAAGTATAACCATTTTTACCACTGTACCCCCTTTGACTCATTGAAATGCTCAAAGGCAAACAATCAATTAGTGAACTTTGAGCCTCAACAAAGTAACTAAATGCTACTTTCAGCTGAATTTACTTATGCTTTACTCAAAGCTCAACTGACTATCAACCTAGCAGTGTATGTGCCCTCACTAGAAAGAAAGTCCCACTCTCACAGTATTTATCATAGCAAAATCAAGGGACAAAAGAACTAGTACACTCGCTCTCAGAATAGAATTTCAAGTGCCACCACCTGCCATGCCATAGGCTTGCCCTTATTTTAATTCATCGCCTAGTTATAAGAACACTTGGTTAGAGATCACATAAGGACTTTATAAGCTTGTAATGTCGGTTTAAGGAAGGTTAGGATGTACATTTAGATAATAGTGGCTACTTCCTCCTTGAACACTCATTACACTCTTCTTTCTTTCAACCTTTTGTTCCTTTTTGATCCCATGGCCTCAATGGCCTTACAATCCCGCATTAAACCCCGCTTGTGTACCTCTTTATTTTATTTTCAATCTTCTTTATACCATCCACATAGAATATTTCTCTTTTTTTTTTTTTTTTTTTCGAAGCTTCCATAGATTAACAAAAGCTTTTGAGGTACGGGGTTCCATTTGTATTTCACGATCTTGCCCATTTTCTTGTTGATCCCCACCCCCAACTTAACTTTTAACAATAATGTCAATGTTCAAGGAGGAATGGGTTCAAAAGAAGTCATCTTTGATGAATGGGATAAGGTTGTAATGCGGAGGCCAAGAAAAAGGCTACAAGGCTCAAAATAGGGTACTAGTGATATTCATTATGCACAGGTCGGCTGAAGAGGCTAGAAAGGTTTCATCACTAATCAAAGAGAGCCTAAAATCACTTCTCTAACTTAGCGTACCTATTACAGGCAATGAAGAACCAACCGGGCAAGTTCTAGATGGCAGCAATGAACACAAGACTAACAAAACAATGAGCTCACACACACTGCCACAACAACTGTTTGGTTAACATAGTTTACAGCTTTGGAATTCGCATTTAGTAACTTGAGGCTTTCCTCGTGTATAAATACGTCCTTCTAAGTAGACCTAGAGTTATTGGGCGAGCCTCAAATCCACCTAATTGATTAGTTCTAGGGGTTTATACTTCATGTATGGTTACATACTTGATTGTCAACCGATGTACCATCCTGGTCAATATACTTCATACTCAACTGCCCGGTTCTACTATTACACCCTTGAAAAAGAACCCGACAAAAGAAAAAACAAGGGGAGTTTATTGCTAACTATTTGATTACAACAACATATACACACAAATCATAAAAACATTACTATATAAACATATCAAATGTCACCCACATGTTCACAAGTCAATCAAATATACAGACAAAATAGAAATGTAAGGCTACCACCCCCAACTTAAGCACATGCATTGTCCCCAATGCGTAAAAGAAAATACAAAGGACAAGGGGCTCCCTAGAGGCGCAGTGGCGCGAAGAAAATAACCTAGCTCTCTGCCGGTGCTGGAGGAGTGGAGTGAGTCTGGTCCAAAGCCGGTGGGGGAGCCGCTGAGCTGCTACTACCATCTCCCGCCGAAGGAAATCTCCTGGCGGCCTTATCTATCAATGAGCGCTCAATGGCAGCTTCGATGTCTGCCTGCTCCTGTTCCTCCTCTGCTGTGGGTAGTGCGATTTCTTTTCCTTTTCCCTTTGGAATAGGGGTTGCACCCTCATCAAGCTCTACACTGGCTTCCTCGGAGTTGTCCTCTTCAGATTCTGAAAACCCTTTCGAGGTCTCGTCATCAATAGATTCCACCTGTATTGTAGGGGCGGGAGGCTGAGACACTTTAGCTGCTGACGGTGGGATGTCCGCCATGAGTGTCGAGAAGTCTACGCCAAGTCAGTCTGGCCAGCACCCGGGTGACCCTCGTTGGGGAGGAGAGATGAGATGTCGAACTCCAGATTTTGCATCTTCTGGACGTCGGTCTTTAACGATTTTACATCCTCCTGTAGTTGGGGTAGACCCCTCACTCCACCTTTTTCAATGCTGTCAACCCTCGATTCAAGCTTTGACAACCTTTCTCTGAATTCTAATTGTTGTTGTTGTAGCGGAGTCAAGGCTTGCTTTATCAGCGAGGGAAATGACTTCAAGAGCTGGTCCATTTTAGAATTAGTATGATGGACAATTAAACCCATTCTTGAAATGGTCAGCATGTGTGAGGCTGATGGGCCAATGGTAGCTGAGGGTGCAGGTGCTGCAGCAGCTGTAGAAGGTTCAGGATCCGGAGGAGACAGGAGGTTCTGAGAGTTGATGTCTTCTATGGGGGTTGTTGTTGGGGCCGATGCATCACTGATACGAGTGATGTCAATATCTCTCGTAGACCTCCCAAGTCTGTCTTGTTGAGGTAGGAATGGGACATCCACCTCTTGGCAAAGGGTGGTGATCAGACTTGGGAAAGGGAGTGATGTGGCCCGCTGAGTAGCTCGGATGCCAATTTCCTGGACTATAAGGCTCCCCACATCAATCTTAACCCCCTTCATTATGCATGCGATGAGAAGTGCCTTCTCAATGCTGATTTCTGCTTCATTTCTGGAGGGTACGAGATGAGAAGTGACGAAGCTGAGCCAATATTTGGCTTCCCTTGTGAGGTCCTCTTTGTAAATTTTTCTTCCAGAATTTATCCAAGCTGGAACCCCCTTTGCAATGGTGGACGCTATCCATCCACGCTCATGTTCTCTGTTGGAGTACTTTGCATCGTACTCCGCTGTGCCTGATTCCCATTCAGGGAAGAATAGTTCATTGATGTGGTTGCTGTCACAGAACACAGCTTTCCCTCGAACATGGACAGTGCCGGTGAAAAGTCTATTACGTCTATGGTATGCTGATCGTGATGCTCCGTATGACGCATAGAATTCCCGGACCATTGACTTGTTGTACTCCTTTGGGTCCGTGGTGAAGTACTCCCAGTTCCTCATTTTAATGTTGTCCAGGATGTGAGGGTATTGTACTGGGAGCCCATTCAGACTCAGCTTTTTCTCCGGTAGAATCCTTCTCTTTGCGAGTGCTTCCCGGAATAAAGACCTTGAGCCTTCAACTTCAAAGCGAAGCTGAAGGTCATCTCCTTTCTTCCTCCGTGCCTCCGCAACTAGATCAACTTCCGGAAAGCAATCCTCCTCTTCAGACTGGGAGGTGTTCGGTCTAGTTGAATCTTAAGCCTTGAAATATCGTTATTTATCTCTACCAAACTCTATCTCACTTTTCCAAGTTACGATAGCGTCAATTGGCATTCGTTAATGTTTGAAACCACTAACGATTAATTTAAGAACAAGAAATAAATAAATATCAAGCTTCTTTCAAAATTGGAATCAATATCAAACTCTCAACAACTTTATACCCATCTAGGGTTAACAACCTCAATATTAGAGTTTAGTTACACATATTAAAAACTGAAGAATAAAGAAGAATAACTGAATGCATCTTACAAAAATATAGAATTCTCAGTTTTGATCACCCAAAAACTTCTCTCAATTTGAAAAATAACCAAAGCGGTACTTTGCACAATGAATTCTGACACTCCCTTCACACAACCCTAGAAAAGCTATTTATAGAAGCCCAAAACCCGAGGCGAGCAGCAGTTACGTTTGGCCTCAGTACACGTCTGCGGTCGTATTTCTGTCACAGAATAGGAATGCGGTTCGCAAAACCTTCACGTTCCATCGCAGATCATACCAATTAGCTTCCTTCTCATCGCAGCTGAAAATGCGGTTCGCATATTGACTATGCGATCGCAGAATGCAATCGCAATCTTTACTCTATTTTTCACCCAGACTCTGCTTCACTTTGCGATGAAAATGCGGTTCGCATTCCTGTTCTGCGGTCGCATTTGCGACTGCATTCTCCACCTGAACGTTGCTTAGAGTTCTGTCTGCGTCTGCGATCTTCCTGCGGATTATGCGATTCGCATAGCTATTTTGCGATCGCATAATTGACCCTGCGATGATTCTGACCTCTTTTCTTGCGTTTAACTGGCTTTTTGGACTTCTTTTTCATGCTTCTGGATCTCTTTACTCAATACACTACAATCACATTAAAATTACATAAGTATCGTGATAATTAGCACGTAGAACAAGTTAACTCTAAACAAATAGTATCAAAATGTGCCGAAATTACCCGGCACATCAGTTGGCCCAAGTTCTTATTCTCTCCTGATCCGAGCCATTCCTAATATATTCAGTTATTCCAAATAAGCATTTTTTCGGAAATTATATGCTAAAAATTTACTTTTATTGCTCATATTACATTACGCTCTTCTTCGGGAAAGTATTCAAGTTTGGTTTATGAATCAAAGTGCTATGACTTCAATCCATGCTTCATATGCAAGATTTTGTGTTTAATTTTGGGATGGAAACTCAATGTGCTTAAGAATCCTATGCTCTTATTGTTGATAACCTATGATGATGCTTGAAAGTGAAAGAAGTGAATATGAAATATCAAATGGGGCCATGCTGCCATGACTGAAAACTACACTTGTGGCCAACAATGCCAATGAAATGAAGAGGATTTATGAAAGACTATGAAATGAACTGTAACTCTATTTTATAATAAATATTTTGGGAGTATCGTTTAGTCACGGAGGAAGGGTAAGTTGAAACAATCTAACCCCGAAACTACACGTACCGGTATAAGAGTGATTAAGGGGTAAAGTCCCCGTATTTATGTGTTGAGATTATTCCCCTTAATTGGGACGAGGTTGATGTGTTGAGATTATTCCCCTTAATTGGGATGAGATGTTTGCAAGCGCAAAGGGATGTCGACCCACATAGAATTATGGTGAGATGTCTTAGCCGTTCGGCTGAGATCGGATGCCAATACCGCGCTCATGGTGGTGTTTTGATTGGATGCCTTTGGGTGAGACGGCTTGGACGATCGGGCCAAGATCAAACTCTGTTTGAAGCTCTCATTGATTCCATGTTTCTTTCTCCTTGCACTGTTATCCGATTCATTGAGAAGGTGTTTAGTCTTACATACTAGTACTATTCCATATATACTAATGTCCCTTTTATCAGGGTCGCTGCATCTTTAATGGATGCAGGTGGTTCCGCAGCAGGCGACATCGATCAATGATAGCAGTACACCCTCTCCTCAGCTGACTCGATGAGCCTTATTTTATATCGGGGTCTTGTATCTTTTGTTCCTTTTGTATAGTGTTTTGAGGTATAGCCGAGCCTTGTTGCCGGCACGATCACATTACTCTTTCTATCCATTATAGTCTCTGTAGCCATAGTGTGGGTTGTATCTTTATATTGGGAAGTCAAACTAGAAATGTTGTATATGTATCGCATGTTTCCACTTCTAAGCTATGAATGTGTAATGTATTTTGGGAATTATAAATGTAGTAACTAATGATAATGAAATTGGTATGTTTATGAAATCCTCTCATTGTCTAATGAACGACATGCATCTTCACTTTATTCATGGGTAAGGTGGGGTAGGAGGCATTAAGCAGGCTTGCTTGACTAGGATATTTCTGTTGAGCGCCGGTCGTGCTCTCCAAGGTCGGGGCGTGACACAACTTCAACTATAGCATATAAGAGAAATTACAACAATAAAGGATAGAACAAATTCAAACAATGTCAATTAGTGTATGTGAGAGTAAATTTAACAATGAAAGACGTAACTTGTTATAACAAATTCAATTAAATGCATGGAAGAGGTTTAAAAGTCTAAACCGGTCAAAATACAACATAAGGCCCGTGTACATACTCGTCACTTCGTGTACACGTCTTCCACATAGTACAATTAACACAATCAACCCGAATCCTAAGGGGTAGCTCCTCCATACAATGTTATGCAAGATACTTACCTTAACTAAGACAAATCAACCCTCAAAATTAGCTTTCCCCTTAAAACTCGCCTCCACATGGCTCAAGTATAACCAAATATGACGTAAAATATCAAAAATATAAGATAATCCAATTACAATAGATAAAACTTTGATCTTTACTCAATTCCACAAAAGTCAAAAAAAAAAAGTCTACCCTGGGCCCGCCCGATCAAAACCCGGGTCCAAGGGTAGATTCCGACTTCCCATTACCCCATGAGTCCATATATGTGTTTTATTTTCAAATCCGAGTCCAAATCGACTCTCAAAACTCAAATCTTCATTTTTCAAAACTTTGACAAAAATCCCCAAATTTCCACTTTGATTCTCATAAATTTGACGTAAAATAAAAGACATAATCATGAAATATAGTTGGAAACTAATTAGAATCACCAACTCAATGTTTGTAGTTGAAAACTCCCTTTCCAGATCGACTCCTATCGAGTCTAGGGTTCAAAAATGAGAAAAAATGATATGAAATCCTGACTCTCATCTATTTTTTTCAGTTGCAGATGTCGCAATTGCGACAGTGGGTTCGAAATTGCGAACCCTCGCAATTGCAAAGAAAGTCTTTCAATTGCGGCTGCTGACAACATAAGTGGAAAGTCCCAAATGCAACATAGGCTACACAATTGCGAAGCCTGTTCCCTTTGAAAATGCGAACCTACCCAAAATGGCATACACTTCGAAATTGAGCATGACGAATCGCAATTTCGATAGCTGACCCTCACCTGTTCACTTCTCAATTGCGACATCAGAGGCACCGGCACACCAGCAACCTGTTTCAATTCAAAACTATTATGAAACACGTCCAAACTTCATCCGAGCTCTCGGGGCTCCAAACCAAACATCCACACAAGTCTAATAATATCATATAAACTTGCTCTCCTAATCAATACACAAAAACATCTTCTAGAAATACGAATCGGACATTAAAACACATGAATTTCAAAGAAAACTTCAAGAACCTCTATAATTGCAACCAAGAGTCCAAATCCTACAAATCAACTCCACATGTCACCAAATTTTGTAGACAAGTTCCAAAAAGTAGAACGGACCTATTCCAAGTCCCAAAACTAAATCTCAAACCCGATAGCCAAAAGTCAACCTAGGGTCAAGCATGGAAAATCTTCTAAACCTCAAACTTGCGAACTTTCGGATTCTTCTAAACCTCAAACGGTGTATGTAAAATCAACCTAAGGACCTTCATATTTGATTCTGGGCATACGCCCAAGTTTAAAATCACAATACGAACCTATTGGAGCCATCAATACATCTTTTTAGGGTCGTTTTCACAAAAGTCAAACTTTGTTCAACATTTTTAACTCAGGTTTCTGAGCCAAGACTCAAAGGGTCCAAATCAATCCAAAACCTTCCCGGAAAAAAATTAACTAACCCTGCAAGTCATAAAATCAAAAATACACAGGTGTGAAGCATCAAAAAGGAGAAATAAGGATCAAATACACAAAACGACTGGTTGGGTCGTTACAATGCGTTGTCGTGGGGTTAAAGCGTGCGGGTAGAACTAGTTTATTCAAGTTTTTACTTATTTCCTATTTTTACTTGATATATTCCTTCACATTACACATGCTTTTACCTTTTTCATGCCTTTAATTCCTACATATCTTTACTCATTACATGTCTTTACTTGTTATGTGCTTTTACTTGTTACATGCCTTACTTGTCACATGTCTTTACTCATTTCATGCATTGTTCTTCTATGCTATATTGGATTGTGCGGATACTTAAGAGTTCGTGTTTTATTGACCTTGGTTGAGTCCTCGTCCAGATATATGCGTGAGACTAGCTTTTGGATATTGGATTTCCTATTATCCTTGTTAGTGTACATCTTTTCGTTAACGAATTAGGTTTATCTATTCTCCACGATATTTTACTTTGAACCTCTCAATGTTTGTATGTGTTGATTGGATGATTCTATGTGAATTGATATGTTGGATTGGGTTACTGCCGCAACAATATTATTATAAGCATCAGGTTGCTTGATTCAATAATAGTATGGCCATGAAATCGTGTTGTGCCGCAACAGTGTTTTTGTATGTTTCATCGGTTGTGTGCCACAATGTATGTGTTATAATCATGGTGTTCTCTATGATTTAATCTTTCCTTACATGCTTTGGCTATCTTCCCCATTGATTTGAGCTGCATAAAAGCGTTTTGGTTGAGAAAAGTTGTTATTACATATATTTTTGGATCCTTTTACTATTTTTTGCCTTTTATTCTTGTTAATATTAATGTTATCTCTAATTCTATTTCTGTTGCTCATTAATTGTGAAGGTTCATACGGTTAGTGTCTTGTTATAACCTTGTCACTGCATGATTGAGGTTAGGCTCGATATTTATTGAGTACATTGGGTCGGTTGTACTCATACTACACCTCAGGACTTCTTGTACAGATTCGGGCATTGGTACCAGAGGAGTTTTGAGAGGTGCTTAGCCATTACCAAATAGACGTTGCACACTCATCCGTTGGCCCTAGAGTCATCTTTCAATTTTCTCTTTTACTGTTTACCATGCCAGATAGTATTGTGTTCCTTGCAGACATTGTATTTAGTCTTATAAATGCTCATGTACTATGGGGCACCAAATCTTGGGAGGTTTATTAGTCGGTGTTTGTTTTCAATTTTGTTAATCTTGTTTCCGTATTTATTGTTATGTTTTGGCTTTCCTAGCAAGCAGTGTTAGGCGCCATCACGAACATGTTGGTTGAGATTTTGGATCGTGACAAGTTGGTATTAGAGCACTAGGTTGCCTACATCTCACGAGTCATGAGCAAGCTTGGTAAAGTCTTGAGAATCGGTAACAGCTGTACTTATCTTCAAGAGTCTACAAAGATTTTTAGGAAACTTCGCTTTTTTATTTCTATATCATTCGATTTTGTTCTATCCTAAAGTTTGAATCTTTTCTCTCTATTCTCTCATTGATGGCGAGGACATGCGCGTCAGCCACAGCAGATCAGGAGCCAAAGCCCTAGGTTGTAACTGCCACAAGGGGTAGAGGCTGGGAAAAATACTAGGGCACAGGCAGGGCTCAGCCTAGAACATCCATAGCAGCAACTACAGCCACTCACGCTTATTCTAGAGCAGCGCCAGTCAAGACTTAGATAGCTCTACATTATTAGATTCTAGTCCTGGTTAAGTCAGTAGGTTCAACTCATGTTCTAGAGGGATTTATCTCTACTCCAGTGCTTCAACATGCCTTGATCCGCATGGTGGACCTTATGGAGAGCGTGATTTAGGAAGGTATGCTTTATGTGGCACCAGCCACTTCTCAGGCTAGGGGTGGAGTTCAGACTCTCGCCAATCACACTCTAGAGAAGATGGCTCATGGATATTAGACCTCGAGATTGTTAGCAGTTGGGGTGGTTCCACCTATTATTGTCGCAAGGCCTGTGGTAGGCTCGCGATGTCAGCTAATGAGCTGAAGAGGATGGATAGGTTCTAGAAGTTGTTTCCTCCTCACTTCAGCGGTGCACTTTCAGAGGATGCCTAGGAGTTCTTGGACCTATGGCATGAAATTCTACGCAATTTTGCACTATTTGTGTCCAACGGAGTGTCACCTCTTCTTACTTGGCTTGAGTTTTTATAATTTTCTTGGAGATGTTTATTCCCCTCAGTTAGAGAGATGATTTACGCAGTCAGTTTGAATGCCTTTAGTATTGTGGTATGACAGCTACCTAGTATGAGATGAGAATTGTTGATTTGTCTCATCATGCAACTATATTGATCCCTACTAAGAGGGAGAAAGTGCAAAGGTTTATAGAGGGTCTTTCTTATGGTATCCAATTTTAGATGGCTAGAGAGGTTGAGACTGAGACTTCTTTCACTCAAGTGGTCATGGTTTTTAGGAGGATTGAGCGGATTCGTGGCCAGTAGATAGAGGTGATATCTGATAAATGGCCTCGTTATGTTGGTGGTTTCAGTGGTGGCTCGTCTAGAGGTAGGGGTTCTTTTGGTAGAGGCCATTCTATCAGGTCGGTTCAGTCAGCGCACTACATTTTTCATGGTACTTCAGTAGTTGTGCTTCTAACAATTCCCGCTCAGGGCAACCATTATCAATGCATCTCTAGTTGCCATCAATGCACCTCCAATGTAAAATTTTTATAGATGTGATTCTCGCCGTCTATACATGAAGCAAAACGGTTTCTTTGAGTGTGGGGACATGAGGAATTACAGGAGGCATTGCCCGAGATTGCAGGGTGGAGCACATCAGGATAGCCAGACCATTGTTCTAGTACTAGTTACTACACCACCTGCCCAATCAGCTAGAGGTGAGGGCCATCTAACCATTGGTGGAGACCAGTTACTGAGAGGTCATCCTAGAGTTGGAGAACAAGTTAGAGGGGTTCATCCCCTTGTTATGAACTTATGGAGTAAGCCTAAGGCGGAGTTGTCGAATGGAGTTATTGCAAGTATTATCTCAGTCTATCATAGAGATGCTTCGGTGTTGTTTGATTCAAGTTCTACTTATTCATATGTGTCTTCATAATTTTTACCTCACTTGTGTATGCCCCGTGATTCTTTTGATATTCCTGTTTTGGTGTCTACATCGGTTGGGGATTCTATAGTAGATCAAGTGTATTAGTTGTTATTACTATTAGTGGATTTGATACTATAATTGAACTCTTGGTTTTGGATATGGTGAACTTTGAGGTCATTCTTTGTTTATTGGTTGTCCCCGTATCATATTATCTTGGATTGTCACGCCAAGACTGTGACTTTAGCTATGTTGGGGTGGCTTAGATTAGAATGGAGAGGGGCCCTTTGACATTCTACTAGTAGTGTGGATTCATTCTTAAAGGGTCAACACATGGCTGAGAAGGGGTGTTTAGCATATTTGGCTTATATTTGAGATTCAAGACCAGTAGTGAGAGTGTTTTCGGAGGTGTTTCCAGCGGATTTACCTATCATACTGCCTGATCAGGACATTGACTATTGAATTGATTTGGCTTCAGGCACTCAACCTATTTCTATTCCACCGTACTATATGGCTCCAGTCGAGTTGAAAGAATTAAAGGAGAAGTTGCAGGATTTACTTGATAAGGAATTCATTAGACTAATTATTTCTTCTTGGGGTGAGCCGGTGTTGTTTATGAAGAAGAAGAAGAAGAAGAAGAAGAAGAAGAAGAAGAAGAAGAAGAAGAAGAAGAAGAAGAAGAAGAAGAAGGATGGTTCTTGAGGATGTGCATTGTATATAGACAGTTGAACAAGGTTACTATCAAGAACAAGTATTTGTTGCCTTGTATTGATGATTTGTTGGACCATCTTCTGGGTGCCAAGGTCATTTCCAAGATTCATTTGAGATCTAGCTATCATTAGGTGAAGATTAGGTCTTCGAGTGTCCTTAAGACAACTTTTAGGACTTGCTATGGTCATTATGAGTTCTTGGTGATGTTATTTGATTTGACTAATGCTCCAACGCCTTTCATGGATTTGATGAACTGAGTGTTCAAACCATATTTGGATTTCTCGTAGTAGAGAAGAGCATGAGGAGCACTTGCGAATTGTACTCCATACTATGAGGGATCGTCATCTTTATGCCATGTTTTCAAAGTGTGGGATCTGGTTAGACTCAGTAGCATTCATAGGTCATGTTGTATCTAGTAAGGGTATCAAAGTTGGTCCCAAAAAGATTGAGGTAGTTCAAAATTATCCTAGACCCACTTCAGCTACAGAGATTCAGAGTTTCGTGGGATTGGCAAACTACTATTACCTATTTTTTTAGGGGTTTTCATCAATTGCAGCTCCATTGACAAAGTTGACTTAGAAGGGTACTCATTTCTGATAGTTTGATGAGAGCTTTCAGATGCTCAAGACTACTTTGATTACGGCTTTAGTGTTGGCGTTGCCCACAGGTTTGGGGCCTTATACTGTGTATCGGGAGGCTTTATGCGATTGGATTGGTGCAGTATTGATGCAAGATGGTAGGGTGGTTGCCTGTGCATCTCGCTAGTTGATAACCCATAGAATAACTATCATGTTCATGATTTGTAGTTGGCAACTATTGTGCATGCGCTCAATATTTGGAGGCACTACTTATATGGTATGTCATGTGAGGTTTGCCCTAATCATCGATGTCTCCAACACTTGTTCAAGGAAAAGAATTTGGATTTGAGTTAGCGGAGATGGTTATAGTTGTTGATAGATTATGATATCATTATCTTGTATCATCTGGTGAAGGCAAATGTAGTAGCTAATGTCTTGATTAGGAAGACGAAGAGTACGGGTACTTTTGTATTTATAACAGTTGAGGTGAGGTTGTTGGCTATGGATGTTCATGCCTTGGCTACAGATTTTTAATATTAGATATTTCTAAGCCGAGCAGAGTTCTTGCTTATGTTGTTGCACAGTTGTCCTTATTTGAGCGCATCAAGGCTTGACAGTTTGCTGATCAACATTTGTTAGTGCTGAAGGACGCGTTGTGATTGGAGATAATGGTGTTATGCAGCTTCAGGATCAGATTTGTCTTTAGAATATTAATGGTTTGAGGGAGTTGATTCTTATAAAGGCTTTTAAATCATGGTATTCTATTCATCCAGGTGTGAAAGAGATTATTATGACTTGAAGCAAAATTATTGGTGATAGAAGATGAAGAAGGACATTGTTGGGCATGTTTCATGGTGATTTAATTGCTAGCAGGTCAAGTGTGAGCATCAGAAACCAGGTGGTTTGATTCGGATATTGGTGATACCAGAGTAGAAGTTGGAGCACATTACTCTGAACTTTATGGTAGGGTTACCATGGAGTTTGAGGAAGTTCGATGCTATTTGGTCATTGTCGATAGATTGAACAAATCTGTGCATTTCATTCTGGTGATGACTTCTTAAACTTCAGAGAGATTGGCTCAGATCTACATCAGAGAGTTTGTTCATTTCCTTAGTGTGCCTATTTCTATCTGTTATACCCCATTTTAACAATTAGAGTACAACATATTGGTTCCTGTATTAATTATTAACTAAAGAGTCGCCACCTAACTATATTAAAGGTGAGTTAGGACACCTAAATTTTCTATTATTAATTCTGTATATGGTCTACTAAAATTCAGAAATTCTAAGGTAAGGGTCCAATTAATCCTAAAGAGAAGGTGTAAAGTACTCCTTAAGATTCATATTAAAATGGTTTATCAACCGGACTTAAGTTAATTGATCAAAATATATTAAACTGTAAGCATAGCATAAATTCCAGTGGTTGGAATGGTGATAGCCGAGTAGAAAAATATATTTGAAACTTCAAACTACATAGAGCCGTAAGTTACTTAGTCGAATAGTTCCAAAAACCATCTTAACTGATTCTTACATAAAAAGAAATCGAGTATTCTAAAATCGTTATAACCCCAAGCTTACTGACTCAAGTGTTGGATTCAAGCAAGAAGGTTATTCCCAAAAGTCTTATCACTTATTAGACTAAGTTATTAATTGTATATATGTCATTAGTTAACTAGGAACCAAACAAGCAGTCAATAAAGACAATGTATTGGGTCAGATGCAGTCGAGTAAGGTTGAGACCGGTTGTAATTTGAGACCGGACCACCCCAGTTCGAAATCAACAAGTCGGGCATGTAGGCCGGGACAGCTGAAATGGGACAACCGATATGGTCGGCCATGGGATGCCTCGTAACAAAGGATCGGCTTCGGACCGTATATATCGCCAATCCCGGATATCTCGCCAGGAGTAATTTCCTCAACTGTTATAGTCGTTATGCTATCATCTTGGGATATTCAATCCCGTAATTAATGAGATTTGCCTTGTGATCAGTCTTTACTTTATTTAGGACTCTTTCATTTACCTATAAGAAGGGCATTGACCCCCCATTGTAAAGGACGACATTTAAAAGAGAAGAACAATATATTTCTGTTATTATTCATTTCTATACTGTTCATCAAAATACTTTCCTATTTCTCAGATTTCATCAACGGCTGTTGGATACTTCTGGTTTGACTATTCTTTTACTTATTATACGTTAATCTTCTATATCATATCTTCATATTGTATCAAATTGATTCACGGATCTTTAGCACCACGAATAAATTCAATTGTTATCCGGTCTTAAGGGTAAACAGTTTGGCGCCCACCGTGGGGCCAAGGATATTAGTGAAGTTTTGATACGTTTCTCTTTCAAACATAATTTACACTTGCTCTTTGCAGAATTCTCTGTTTTTCAGGTTACAGATTAATCATGGCACAAATCAATGACGAGTTCAACAACAAAGTTGAAAACAACACCATGCCCGTACATGAGGCCCCAGCCAACGTCAATTCTCAAATAGAGCTCGATGCCAACCAGGCACCCGGCTCGTCGCACAGCGTCCGGGGGGAGAACCGCTCGGGGATTCAACAAAGCGGAGAAAGCGAGATCAATCTCAGGGTAATATTTGACATGCTACAAGCTCAGCAAGCGGCAATAGCCCAACTGCAAAACCGCATTCAGAGCCCGGACAGGGCAGAAAACATTCCCCCTCAGGCAGTAACCGAGCAAAATGAACCAGTCGCAGCGCAACCGGATGAGAGCGGCTCGGGGACCAACTCCGGGATCATCAAAATGCTGGAAGAGTTAACTAAGCGGGTTGATATAGGAGAAAAGAGAATTGAGGCCAATGATAAAAAAGTCGAAACATATAACTCAAGGGTAGACCAGATACCGGGAGCACCCCCGGTATTAAAAGGCCTGGATGCCAAAAAGTTCGTACAGAAACCATTCCCGTCCAGCGCCGCTCCAAAACTGATCGCCAAGAAGTTTCGCATGCCCGAAATTCCTAAATACAATGGAACTTCGGACCCTAATGAGCATGTGATAGCCTATACTTGCGCTATAAAGGGGAACGATCTCGAGGACGACGAAATCGAGTCCATCCTCCTGAAGAAATTTGGAGAAACTCTATCCAAGGGAGCGATGACGTGGTATCATAACCTGCCACCGAACTCCATCGACTCTTTCGCTATGTTAGCTGATACGTTTGTGAAATCCCATGCAGGAGCCATTAAGGTCGAGACAAGCAAGTCCGACTTATTCAAAGTCAGACAACGTGACAGCGAAACGTTAAGGGAGTTCGTATCCCGGTTCCAAATGGAGCGGATGGATCTACCACCGGGTACAGATGACTGGACAGTGCAAGCTTTCACCCAAGGGCTGAATACCGGCAGTTCTGCAGCATCTAGGCAACTCAAGAAGTGTTTGATCGAATACCCGGCCGTCACCTGGGCAGATATCCACAACCGGTATCAATCAAAAATCAGGATAGAGGATGATCAGGTTGGAATCGCATCAGGTTCCTCTTACACAGTTAAGACCTTTGATCGACCGCGAAGAGACAACTCCCATGAACCAAGGTCGAACCGTGACAGGCATCGTCCGTACCCGGAAGATCGACGGCTTGTATCGAGGGGACTCAAAGTCCCGAGACAGGAAAACAGGTACGAAGGGAACCAAAGGAACAGAAGGCCGTTGCCAAAGGGCAACTTTGAGAAAACCAATGATCGACAGGAGGCGCCCCGGCTGTCCGAGTATAACTTTTATGTTGACTCGGCAACCCTGGTTTCGGCAATTGGCCGCATCAAAGACACCAGATTGCCAAGACCGTTGCAAACAGACCCCGCCAAGAGGGATCCTAACCTTGTATGTAAAAATCATGGCACCCACTGCCATAGAACTGAAGATTGTAGACATTTGAGAGAGGAAGTTGCCCGATTGCTTGAGAACGGACATCTTCGGGAATTACTT
>MCJB01049429.1:47821-61443 GCA_002018475.1 Nicotiana obtusifolia
CATATCAGCGACTAGTAAATAAAATATTCGAAAACCAACTAGGTAGAACCATGGAGGTTTACATTGATGACATGTTGGTTAAATCCCTGCGAGCAGAGGACCATCTTAGTCATTTGCAGGAAACATTCGACATTTTGAAGAAATACAATATGAAGTTGAACCCGGAAAAATGCGCGTTCGGGGGTAGGTTCCGGGAAATTTCTCGGGTTCATGGTCTCGAACAGAGGAATAGAGATCAACCCAGACAAGATCAAAGCTATCGAAGATATAAAAGTCATCGACAGCGTCAAGGCCGTACAAAAACTCACAGGCCGGATCGCAACATTAGGCCGTTTCATATCCCGGTCGTCAGACAAAAGAAACCAGTTCTTCAATCCACTAAAGAAGAAGAACGAATTTTCATGGGGACCGGAATGCCAACACGCTCTAGAGGAACTTAAGAGGTATCTTTCTAGCCCACCTCTATTACATACGCCAAAAATGGGCGAGCTATTATACCTTTATCTCGCTGTATCGGAGATAGCGGTGAGCGGAGTCTTGGTTCGAGAAGAACAGGGTACCCAGTTCCCCATATATATTATGTTAGTAGAACATTAGGGGAAGCTGAAACTAGGTACCTGCACTTAGAGAAGCTAGCTCTAGCCTTATTAAGTGCTTCTAGGAAATTAAAACCATATTTCCAGAGTCATCCGATATGCGTAGTGACAACTTACCCACTTAGGAATGTCATGCATAAGCCCGAGCTATCAGGCCGACTGGCCAAATGGGCCATCGAAATCAGTGAGTACGATATCAAGTATCGACCTCGAACCTCGATAAAATCGCAGGTACTGGCCGATTTTATCGCTGACTTCACACTGTTGCTTATTCCCCAAGTCGAAAAGGAACTCATGACTAAAGCGGGAACTCCTTCATGAGTGTGGACTCTGTTCACATACGGGGCCTCGAATTCGAAAGGGTCGGGTTTAGGTATCGTTCTAAAACCTCCGACCGGAAATACGATTAGGCAATCCATCAAAACCGTAAAATTGACTAACAATGAAACCGAGTATGAGGCAATGATTGTAGGTCTGGAACTAGCCAAGAACCTTGGGGCAGAAATAATTGAAGTCAAGTGCGACTCCCTCCTTGTGGTCAACCAAGTAAATAGGACATTCGAAGTCAGGGAAGGCCGTATGCAAAGGTATGTAGATAAGCTTCAAGTCACTTTGCACCGATTCAAGGAATGGACATTGCAACATATTCCCCGGAAACAAAACAGTGAGGCCGATGCCCTCGCGAACCTAGGTTCGACAGTCGATGATGAAGAGATCAACTCCGAAAAAGTCGTACAGTTGATGAGATCGGTGGTAGAAGAAGGCCATGCCGAGGTCAACTCGACAAGTTTGACGTGGGATTGGAGGAACAAGTACATAGAATACCTTAGCTCGAGTAAAGTCCCGCAAGACCCTAAAGAATCGAGGGCATTGCGTACGAAGGCGGCCCGATTTTGTTTGGCCAGCGATGGAACCCTTTACAGAAGAACCTTCGGAGGACCCTTAGCCATATGCCTCGGCCCCGGGGATACCGAGTACATCCTGAAAGAAATACATGAAGGAGCTTGTGGTAATCATTCTAGCTCCGAATCGTTAGTTAGAAAGGTAATTCGGGCTGGCTATTACTGGATCGATATGGAGAAGGACGCAAAGGAATTCGTGCGCAAGTGCGATAGATGTCAAAGACACGCACCAATCATCCACCAGCCGGCCGAAACACTGCATTCAGTTTTATCACCGTGGCCTTTCATGAAGTGGGGAATGGATATAGTAAGTCCGCTCCCTCGAGCACCAGGTAAAGCTCAATTTATCCTCTTTATGACTGACTATTTTTCTTAGTGGGTAGAAGCACAGGCTTACGAGAAGGTCAGAGAAAAAGAGGTGATCGACTTCATATGGGACCACATCGTTTGCCGATTTGGGATGCCTTCCGAGATCGTGTGCGACAGTGGAAAGCAGTTCGTCGGCAGCAAGATAACCAAATTCCTCGAAGCTAATAAAATCAAAAGAATATTGTCGACTCCTTACCAACCCAGCGGCAATGGTCAAGCGAAATCAACCAACAAAACTATACTTCAAAATTTGAAGAAAAGGTTAATCGACGCCAAAGGAAGATGGAGAGAAGTGCTGCCCGAAATATTATGGGCATATCGGACAACTGAAAAAACCAGTACCGGAGCCACTCCATTCTCTTTAGTGTACGGTGCCGAAGCTTTAATACCGGTCGAGGTTGGCGAACTGAGCGTCAGATTTCAATACGCGACCGAAGAGTCCAACCAAGAGGCTATGAATATTAGCCTAGAACTCTTGGATGAAAGAAGAGAGGCTGCTCTAGTCCGAATGGCAGCTCAGAAGCAGAGAATTGAGAGATACTATAATCGAAGAGCTCGACTTCGACACTTCAATATAGGGGACTTGGTGCTCAGGAGAATCACCCCCAATGCTCGAGACCCTAATGAAGGAAAATTGGGACCGAACTGGGAAGGTCCCTACACTATACTAAAGGTCACCGGGAAGGGCTCTTACAAGCTAGAAACTTTGGATGGCAAACAGCTGCCAAACAACTGGAACGTGAGCCACTTGAAGAGATACTACTGCTAAGGTATTTTACTCTACCTTTTCTACTTACTTTTTACTTTATTTATCGATATTAACATATGCAGGACAGTTCGATATCAGACAAACATTTAGGCTGAAAGCACGCGCTACACTCTTTTTCCCTTCGACCAGTTTTGTCCCAATTAGGGTTTTCCGGCAAGGTTTTTAATGAGGCAGCCATATGTCGTGCTACTATAGATCAACTGTATTAAACTCTAGCTACAGTCGTTTGAATGCTCCAAATTCGAGAGGCCAAAATAAAGATCATTAGGAATTGATGTAAGGGTCAAACGGCCGGAAGAGCCATACCCGAATAGAACGATCTAATTCGCCTTCGACCATTGAAGATGTACGACTACACGATTATTAATAAAGTCGTTTGATGCCTACATTATGTTATCGAGCCTAAGGGCCTTTCTTATTACTTCCGCATTGTCAATAATCGATGCTAGATAAAGATGTGCATCGAGACCGAGGGGAATAAGACCTAACAAGGCAAACCCCGAAACCGATAAAGCAAGCTAAGGCCTTTTCAAAACTAGATAAGCACAAAGGGAATTAAGACCAACACGGGCAATCCCGATTTATGGTTAAGGCCGAATCAACTTGAAAACTCTTATCAGGTCAAACCAATTTACGGCTAAGGCCGAATCAACTTGAAAACTCTTATTCGATCGAAGCTCGAAAAGAGCAGGACTTCAAGTCAAAATCAAACTAGTTTGATAAGGGTCCAAAAATTTTGCTAAGGCATGACCCCGATCCCTATAAGTTTAATGGTTGAAAACATAGCCGGCAATAACTTGATTAAAATCGCTATGAGTGAGGCCAAGGCCGAATTAGTTATCGCTCTGAACAGGGCTACGGCCCAACTGATTATTAATATGTTTTGAATTTATCGTGGGACTAAAGCCGGGCTAATTATTAATTAGTAGGTCGCAATTTGTGATCCTAGCTAAGGCAGGATATTTTGACGCATATGACTCAAAGTACAAAAGAACAAAACTTGGGATATATTTCATAACGATCAAAAGTGAGATTGTTACATCATCCGGACAGTAGAAGAATATTAATCAGAGCCGTCTTCGAATTCTTCAGGAAACATTTTCCTTCTCATTTCTTCCTCAACTTTCGATGCCTCTTCGACATCGGAGGACAAATCGAAGCCGCGGGCCTTAAGCTCTTCGAGAACGGTAAGGCGAGTTTGGCATTCAGTATATTCGGTCAGCGCCTTTGATCGTTCGTGAGCTAATTCAGCATCAGCTTTATACTGAGCTATTAAATTATCGGCCTTGGCCTTGGTAGCAGCGATTTCTAACTTTGCTTCCTGAAGTCGGTTGGCCAGGGCCGCCCGTTCTTGGTTGAACGATTCAGCTTGGAGCCGATGGTATTCATTATCCTTCTTCAAGGCTCTGATTGTTTCCTGAGCTGCCGAGACTTGTCCTTGAAGAGTCATTGTCTCTGCAGTTAGAAGCTCGGTTTTGACTCCCCAACTGCTCGCTTCGGTTTGTGCCTCACTCAGCTCAGATCGAAGCTGATCCAACCGGCTGTCCGTTTTCCTCAACCGATCAACACAAGAGGCACGATCGGCCCGGAGATTCGCCAGTTCATTTTCAAGTCGCTGGCGTCGTTCCCACTCTTGCGCCATTCCTTCTTTAATACGAAGAACACTTCGTGATTAAGCACCGAAGACTGTGGAAAGTCCAAACAGAATACTTTCAGTATGGGAATGTGAACCAAAAGTGTTGAATATAATCTAAGGAAGAGTAGAAAAACTTACTTTGTTCAATGCTTGCTGATATTCGTTGAACAGGCAAGCCCAGTCCACGGTGTTCATAGCAGCTCGGTCCTCTTCGGTTACCAAGCCGTGAAGGTAGCTTGCTATGCCAACCGGGGGGCCTAATGCCCGGGCGTCCTCGAGAATAGCAAGGGTTATCATCCGACTCCTCTCTGGGTTGAAGCTCGGTGCAGGGAACTTGTCTACTAGCTTAATACCAGCCGACGTTCCACTTGTTTCGGCTGGGGGACTCCTTCTGGGGATTTCAAGGCCGTAAGTATCGGCCGATGGCACCCCGTCGAAGAATTCGTCGAACACCCCTGTTGTGACCGGCACCCTACCCGGCATGTGAGTCCTAGCATCTCGGATTGTCTCCGAAAAGGAAGGAGAGTGCACTATTTCGGGAACGTCCGAAGATCCTTGTGCCGCTTCTTGCACATCGGCTCGACCTTCGGCCCTTGCTTCCATCTCAATATTAGCCTCTGAAGAGGAACCGGTTTCTCCCGCAACATGATCGGGGACTCCCCGAGGGGATTTGTCAGGATCAGGGCTCTTTGTCCCCTCGGAATCGTCGCTCAGATCGGCAGGGGGATCGAGAGTCGTGATCTTGCGAGCCGCCATTTTCTTCCTACCTTTCTTCTTCTCGGGCTCGGCATGATCGGGAGCCCTTTTTCTTTTCTTTCCTCCTTCCTTCTCCGACACGGGAAGGGGACGAGGAACTGTCCCAATGGTAACTGCCGACCTCAACTCGGCATCCTTTGAAGACCTGCAAAGCGCATTTTCGATGTTAAGTTTTGACACCGGTTGTTTTGGGAAAGAAAAGTATAGACAAAGATCACTATGGTTCTTAGCCTCCCAAAGGCCTTTTGATATTCCCCTCCAGGCCCGCTCTGAGTACGACCTTTGGGCCACGATTTTCCTGACCCAACCCATCAGATCATCGATCGCGGCCGGTGCCTGAGAAATGGCTGCGCGCGATAACACATCAGTCATACGCTAAAACAAAAAAGTAACAAAAGAAGCAAGGTAGGGGAGCACTTATGTCTCATGTTCCACTTTTCGGGGAACGGCATGTTATCGACAGGAATCAGGTCAGAAGTTTTGATTCGAACGAATCGGCTCATCTAGCCTCGATCCCTGTCTTCGTCAATACTCGAGAACGGGGCCTTACTGGCCCGACGAGCTAATTTAATCAGCCCCCCTCGGAACATTCGGGGACTGTATAACCTAAGCAGATGGTCGAGGGTAAAAGGGTGTCCCCCCTCGACCTTATCCACGAAAAAACGGAAAAGATATACTATACGCCATACAGAAGGGTGTATTTGAGCCAAAGTAACCTGATACCTCCTACAAAATTCGACAATCATAGGATCTATGGGTCCTAACGTGAACGGATAAGTACACACACTGAGATACCCCTCCACGTGTGTAATGATGGACTTGTTAGGGGAAGGAATTACAACTTCTTTATCAGTCCAATGGCAATCAGCCTTCACCCTATCAAGGTGTTTGGAAGTGATTGAGCTAATATAATCTGAAACCGGTTCACCCCGACCGGGTACCGAAGATGCTTTCTCGACCTTGAAGTCGGTACCTATGTAACATCCCACTGGCATGAAGGCCTTCAATGGAGGCTCAATAGAGGGCTCTTCAGTGCGGATGGGTTCAGCCTCTTCAACAGGCTGAGCAGGAGAAGTTTGTCTTGGAGGAACTGAAAGAGTAAAGGTTAGAAGCAAAGAAGATTAGAAGGATTTTTGATGAAGAAGAGTAAAGGTTTTTTCTGCTCAAGAAGATTGAAAGAAACAAAGTAATTAACTGCGTGAGGACAAATGAACTGATCCAAAGAGGGTGGAAGTATTTATACTTCCCCAAAAAGCGGCGGCACGAAGCACGAAGTGAGCGGCATTAAATGCACGCATTTAATGCAATAAAAAGGTACAAAGTTCTGCAAAAGGCATGTAATGATTTCCTGCATCGACGGTTGTGTGCATCACTGCGCTACCGTCATATATAGGATCTTTTTGGGGATAAGCGATTTTGACAGTTGTGCTTCTGTGTCACGTTTAGCGGGAATATCGATCTCTTAGTCAAGAAGTTCAAAGGTTGATAACTCATATTGTTTTTTGTCCTTACTTTCCAATAAACGAGGGGACTATCTGTATTGGGTCGGATGCAGTCGAGTAAGGTTGAGACCGGTTGTAATTTGAGACCAGGCCACCCCAGTTCGAAATCAACAAGTCGGGCATGTAGGCCGGGACAGCCGAAATGGGACAACCGATATGGTCGGCCATGGGATGCCTCGTAACAAAGGATCGTCTTCGGTGCTTAACCATGAAGTGTTCCTTCGCATCATAGAAGGAATGGAACTAGAGTGGGAGCGACGCAGTCGGCTTGAGAACGAATTGTCAAAACTCCGAACCGATTTGTCGGGCGCAAGAAAAGAACGTGCCTCTTGCATTGAACGGTTGAAACATGGACACCCGGTTAGATCAGCTTCGATCCGAGCTGAGTGAGGCCAAGGCCGAGGCAAGCAGCTGGAGAATTAAGACTGAGCTTTTAACCGCAGAGGCGATGACCCTCCAGGAACGGGTCTCGACGGCTCAGGAAACAATCAAGGCGTTGACCAAGGACAAAGAGTTTTATCATGCTCAAGTTGAATCATCCAAGCTAGAATGGACGGCCCTGGCTAACCGGCTTCAGATTTCATCAACGGCTGTTGTATACTTGTGGTTTGACTATTCTTTTACTTATTATACGTTAATCTTCTATATGATATCTTCATATTGTATCAAATTGATTCACGGATCCTTAGCACCACGGATAAATTCAATTGTTATCCGGTTTTAAGGGTAAACAGACAACAATCAGTAAACAAATGAGTAGCTAAAACTGAATAATAATCTATTCGGTAATTCAACAGCAGAATATGTTCTCCACTTTTCTTGTATAGTGCATGAGAGTTAACAGACTCAAAAGGGAAGATGAAATGACTCCATGCTTGGCAAGGTCTTGTATTAAAACTCAACGTTGCTCCAAAGTGTACATGCAAACAAAGAGAGGAAATAGGAATTAGAAGAGAAAATCTGATTATCAGCTATATATATATATATATATATATATATATATGGATGCTAAAGTGAATAGAAGAAAGATCACCTTGTCATTTAATTCACAACAGACAGCAAAATTGAAAATATTCCTTCATAGTGTCTACTAGTAGACTGAAGTTCACTAATTAACATATGATGTATCTTAACATTTTACACTTAGGACACAGACAAATCACTTGCACTTATGTTTAAAATGCATGGTCAAGTGGGCAATAGAGTGTTAAGGCATGTGTCTTACTTTCTACTACTATGTCTGTTTACCCTTAAAATCGAATAACAATTGAATTTATTCGTAGAGCTAAGGATCCGTAAATTAGTTTGATACCAAATAAAAGTATGTAGTAAGTAATTAGAGTATTATAAGAGAGATAGAGCAATCAAACCGTAAATATATGATAATTAACGAAGAATCATATGTAATGGAATAGTATTTCGACAAACAGTAATAGAGAGCTCAATATTGAGTTCTGAAGAACAGTAGAGATGGTAAGGAATGATAAAAGTAAACTGCCTTGTATGATGAGAAAAAATAAGTTGTCCTTCAATGAAGGATCTCTGCCTTTTTTATAGGCAAGTGTTAAAGTCATAGGTAAGTGTAAGAGTCATAATAAAAGCAGGGAATTGATTACAAGGAAAACCCCATTAATTATGGGATTCAATACCCTTAAATGATGGCATAACGGCCATAATGGTTGAGATAATTAATTCTGGCGAAATATCCGATGATTAGCGAAATGTTCGGGTTGGAGCCGGTTCTCAATCACGAAACGTCTCCTGGCCGACTATACCGGTTGTCTTATTTCGATTACTCCATCCTACGTGACCGACTTGTTGATCCCAGATCGGGGCACCCCGGTCTCATATTGTACCCGAACCCGACTTCACTTAGGTGTATCCGACCCAATACAGATAGTCCCCTCGTTTATTGGAGAGTAAGGACAAAAAACGATATGAATTATCGGATCTCGGGCTCACTACCCAGACGATCGATACTTATCACAAAACGTGTAATGAAAACACAACCGCCAAAGTCGCCGATCCCCAAAAAGATTTTATATATGACGGCATCATAATGATGCGCACAACCGTCGATGTAGGCAATCATTGCGCACCCTTTTCTGCAGAACCTAGTACTTTTCCATTGCATTAAATGCGTGCATTTAATGCCGCGTACCTCGTGCTTTGTGCCTCCGCCTTTTTGAAAGAGTATAAATACTTCCTTCCCCTTCAGATTAGTCTGTTTGTCTTCACGTATTAACTCACTTTGTCCTCACATATTAACTCACTTTGTCTTCACATATTAACTCACTTTGTCTCTTTTGAATCTCCTCTGGGCAGACTGTTCATCTTCTTCATCGCAAAATCTTTCTGAATCCTTCTGCTCCCTTTTACTTCCATGGCTAAAACATCTAAGTCGGTCCCCCATAGACAATCGTCCCCTGCTCAGCCCGTTGAAGAGGCTGAGCCCATCGGTATTGAGGAGCCTTCTGCGGAACCTCCATTGAAGGCCTTCATACCAACGGGGTGCTATATAGGTACTGACTTTAAAGTCGAGAAGCCATCTTCTGTACCCGGTCGAGGTGAACCGGTTTCAGACTATATTAGTTCCATTACCCCACAATACCTTGACAGGGTCAAGGCCGATTGTCATTGGGATGATAAAGAAGTAATAATACCTTCCCTCAACGAGTCCATAACCACATATGTAGAGGGGTATATTAGTGTGTACACCTATCCATTCACATTAGGGCCTGTAGATCCTATGATTGTGGAATTTTGTAGGAGGTATCAAGTTACTTTAGCTCAAATGCATCCCTCTATATGGCGTATAATCTACCTTTTTCATTTCTTTATAGATAAGGTCGAGGGGGGGCATCCTTTCACCCTCGACCATCTACTCAGGCTGTACAGTCCCCGAATGTTCCGAGGGGGACTGATCAAATTAGCTCGCCGGCCAGTAAGGCGCCGTTTTCGAGCATAGACGAGGACAGGGATCGGGGTTGGATGAGGCGGTATGTCCGAATAAAAACTTCCGATCTGATCCCTGCTGATAGTATGCCGTTCCCTGAGAAGTGGAACGTGACGCGTAAGTATTTCTATACTTAATCCTTTCATTACTGATTTTTGACGTATAACTGATTCATAATCATGTGCAGCCGTCCGCCAGTCACCGGGCGCGATCAATGACTTGAAAGACTGGGTTAGAAAAATCGTGGCCCAAAGATCATATTCTGAACGGGCCTGGAGAGAGATATCCAAAGGTCTCTGGGAGGCCAAGAACCATGGTAAACTTCATCTGTGCTCAGATTTCTCAGATCGATCGGTATCAATACTCAACACTGATACTTTATAACTTCCATTTTGCAGGCCTATCGAAAGATGCCGAGTTGAGGTCGGCAGTTGTTAGTGGGACGGTTCCTCGTCCTCTTCCCACATCGGTGAAGGAGGGAGGAAAGAAAAGAATAAGGGCTCCTGATCATGCCGAGCCCGAGAAAAAGAAGAGGAAGAAAATGGCGGCTCGGAAGGCCAAAACTCCCGATGCTGCTGCCGAAATAAGTGAGGACTCTGATGGGGCAGGGAGTCCTAAACATGATAAAAGTCCTCGGGAAGTCCCCGGGCCTACAGCGGAGGGAACCGGCACCTCCCCTGAGATCGGCGTCGAAAAGGAAGCAAGAACCGAAGGTCGAGCCGGTATGCAAAGTTCTGCGCAAAAGCCTTCGAATATTCCCGAAACGGTGCATTCCCCATCCTTCTCGGAGACGTCTCGGGACGCTGGAACTCATAGGCCGGGCAAGGTACCGGTCACAGCGGGAAACCTTGAAGAATTCTTTGATGGGGTGCCATCGGCCGATACTTTCGGCCTCGAGATCCCTCGAAGGAGTCCTCCGGCAGAATCGAGTGCGTCTCCAGCCGGTATCAAGTTGGTGGATAAATTTCCCGCACCGAGTTTGAATTCGAAAAGACGTCGGGTGATTACCCTTGCTATCCCCGAAGATGCCCGAGCATTGGGCCCACCGGTAGGCATAGCAAGCTATCTCCACGGTTTGGTAACCGAAGAGGATCGAACTGCCATGAACGCCGTGGACTGGGCTTGCCTGCTTAACGAATCCCAGCAAGCACTAAACAAAGTAAGGACCCTTCTATTCCCCTTCGATTATACTAAGCACTTTAACTCTTACTTCCAAGCTGAAAATCTTTTATTTGAATTTTTCACAGTCTTTGGTGCTTAACCATGAAGTGTTCCTCCGCATCAAAGAAGGAATAGAACTAGAGTGGGAGCGACGCAGTCGGCTTGAGAACGAACTGGCAAAACTCCGGACCGATTTGTCGGGCACAAGAAAAGAACATGCCTCTTGCATTGAACGGTTGAAACAAATGGACACCCGGTTAGATCAGCTTCGATCCGAGCTGAGTGGGGCCAAGGCCGAGGCAAACAGCTGGAGAATTAAGACTGAGCTTTTAACCGCAGAGACGACGACCCTCCAGGAACGGGTCTCGATGGCTCAGGAAACAATCAAGGCCTTGACCAAGGACAAAGAGTTTTATCATGCTCAAGTTGAATCATCCAAGCTAGAATGGACGGCCCTGACTAACCGGCTTCAGGAAGCAAAGTTGGAAAACGCCGCCAACAAAGCCAAAGCAGATGATTTGATAGCTCAGTATAGAGCCGATGCGGAGGTGGCCCAACAACAATCGATGGCGCTAACCGAATATACCCAATGCCAGACTCGTCTTAATGTGCTCGAGGAGCTTCAAGCCCGTGGCTTCGAGTTGTCTTCGGATATTGAAGAGGCAACTAAAAAAGAAGAAGAAATGAGGAGAAAAATGTTTCCTGAATAATTCGAAGATGGCTCCGATTGACGCTACCTTACTTGTTGTAGTCCGGATGATGTTATAGCCCCACCTTTGTATGACGACTTTTGTGAAATATATTTTCAAGTTTGTTTTTTCTTTGATTCTTGTGCATCTGAATATATCGCTTTGTCATAAATTGTGACCGAGTAAATAGTAAACCCAGCTTTGGCCCCCAAAAATGCATTAACAATTTGATTAGGCCTTAGCCTTGTTTGAAGTGATAACCGATTCGGCCTTGGCCTTATTCATAGTGATTCGATCAAGCTGTCGTTTGCTTCGTTTTCAACCATTAAACCCATAAGAATCGTGGTCGCGTCTTAGCAAAATATTGAACCCTTATAAAATAAGTTTGGTCTTAACTTTAATTCGAGGTCCTGCCTTTTCAGGCTTCGATCGAATAAGAGTTTCCGAGTTGATCCGGCCTTAGCCGCGTATCGGTTTGACCGAATAAGAATTTCTCATTGAACTCGGCCTTAACCGTAAACCGGGACTGACCATATCGGTCTTATTTTCCTTTAAGTTGATCCGGCCTTAGCCGCGAATCGGTTTGACCGAATAAGAATCTTTCATCGAACTCGGCCTTAGCTGTAAACCGGGATTAACCGTATCGGTCTCTTTTTTTTTTCCTTTAAGTTGATCCGGCCTTAGCCGCGAATCGGTTTGACCGAATAAGAATCTTTCATCGAACTTGGCCTTAGTCGTAAACCGGGATTAACCGTATCGGTCTTTTTTTCCCTTTAAGCTGATCCGGCCTTAGCCACGAATCGGTTTGACCGAATAAGAATCTTTCATCGAAATCGGCCTTAGCCGTAAATCGGGATGGACCGTATCGGTCTTATTTCCCTTTAAGCTGGTCCGGCCTTAACCGTGAATCGATTTCGGGATTATGCCTAGTTAGGTCTTATTTCCCTTAGTCTCAATGCATTCCTTTCTTTACTATTAGTTATAGTAAGACTGAAAAGAAAAGCCCTTAGGCTTGATAGCGCAACATAAATATAAGCATCAAATGACCTTGTTAATATTGGTGTAATGGTACATCTTTGTAGGTCGGAGGCGAGTCAGATCGTTCTATTCGGGTACGGCTCCTTTGACCGTTTGACCCTTACATTGATTCCTAGCGATCTTATACTTCAGCCCCCGAAATCGATGTGGACAAAGCGAATGTAGTTTAAATCTAACATAGTAGCACGACATATATGCTGCCTCATTAAAAACCTTGCCGAAAAACCCAGATTGGGACAAAACCGGACGAAGGGAAAAAGAGTGCAGCGCGTGCTTTCCGCCTAAATGTTTGGTGTTTGTCCAATGTCGAGCTGCCCTGCATATGTTAGTATTGATAGACGAAGTAAAAAGAAAGTAGAAAAGGCGGAGTAAAATACCTTAGCAGTAGTATCTTTTCAAATGGCTTACGTTCCAGTTGTTCGGCAGCTGTTCGCCATCCAAAGTCCCTAGCTTGTAAGAACCTTTACCGGTGACTTTCAGTATAGCGTAGGGGCCTTCCCAATTCGGTCCCAATTTCCCCTCATTAGGGTCTCGAGTATTGAGGGTGGTTCTTCTGAGCACCAAGTCCCCTGTATTGAAGTGTCGAAGTCGAGTTCTACGATTGTAGTACCTCTCGATTCTTTGCTTTTGAGCTGCCATCCGAACTAAGGCGGCCTCTCTCCTTTCATCCAAGAGTTCTAGGCAAGTGTTCATAGCCTCTTGGTTGGATTTTTCGGTCGCATATTGGAACCTGAAGCTCGGTTCGCCTACCTCGACCGGAATCAGGGCTTCGACTCCGTAGACTAAAGAGAAAGGCGTGGATCCGGTACTATTTTTTTCAGATGTTCGATATGCCCATAGGATTTCGGGCAGCATCTCTCTCCATCTTCCTTTGGCGTCGACCAATCTTTTCTTCAGATTTTGAAGTATAATCTTGTTGGTTGATTCCGCCTGACCGTTGCCATTTGGATGGTAAGGAGTAGATAATATTCTTTTGATTTTATTATCTTCGAAAAATTTAGTTATCCTGCTGCCGATGAACTGCTTTCCATTGTCGCACACGATCTCGGAAGGCATCCCAAACCGGTAGATGACGTGATCCCAAATGAAATCGATCACTTCTTTCTCTCTGACCTTCTCATAAGCCTGCTCTTCTACCCATTTAGAGAAATAGTCAGTTACAAAGAGTATAAATTGAGCCTTACCTGGAGCTCGAGGGAGCGGTCCTACTATATCCATCCCCCATTTCATGAACGGCCATGGCGACAA
>MCJB01049430.1:2624-69522 GCA_002018475.1 Nicotiana obtusifolia
GGAAAGTATTGCAAGGTATGTGAGACTATCCTTTTCCTTCTTTTGCACGACTCTAACTGTACACAATGCAATGAACGAACCCAAAGATAATCTACTCTTAGAAGGTAGCAGTACGTATATTGTTTCCCCTCTTATGGGAGGATTGATATGTTATTATTTCACCATGGTAGTATGACTCTTATGAGTCCAGCATGCATTATCTATTTTACTCTACCGAACCGCGCTATAGTCGGCTGGGTATGGCACCTATTGTGCAATTATACATATGTATATGTTTTACTCTACTTAGTCGCGCTATAGTCGATAGCTATGTTACTCTACCGAGCCGCGCTATAGTCGGCCGGGTATGGCACCTATTGTGCAACCACTGATCAGTTGGGTATGATGATGAGGAGGCCCACAGAGGCATATGTATGAGATGATGATGGCCCACAGAGGCGTATATATGTATATGATGATTTTCAAAAGGATATAAATATATGTATATGCATATGCATGTCAGGCATGACATGGTTAGTCGCCCTCAGAGGCATTCAGATGGTACAGGTTGTATGTCTCTTACCCTGATGCTTATTATTGTTCTTGCATTATGTTTCCTGTCTTACATACTCAGTACATTATCCGTACTGACGTCCTTTATTGTGGACGCTGCATGTCGTGCTGCAGGTCCAGGCAGACAGATAGACGAGGCTTCCCCACCACAGTAGGCTACCCAGTTCAGCAGATATTGGCGAGATCCATCCTTCGGACTTGCCACAGTCTTGGTATGCATTTTGTTGTAGGCATTATGGGCACGTCGGGGCCCTGTTCCGACGTAGATTTCATTATGTACGTTTTTGTAGAGGCTCATAGACAAGTGTCAATTTATGCATAAACAAGTAATGGGTTGGCTTATGTACAGTTGAATTGCCTTGTCGGCAAACGTATATATTTTATTTTATGGTTTTGCATTGCAGCCTTATGGGCCATATTATGTATATAAGTATGTTCGTATCATGGCATGACGTCTCGATTCATTATAATTATTGTTCGAGATTATATGCATATGAAAAGCCTTATAGATAATAAGGAAAGTTAGATGAAGGGTACGCCGATGCCCGTTGAGTAGGGTCCGGTGCCAGTCGCGGCCCTCCGGCTTGGGTCGTGACACATGGATCTTGTACCGGCTATGGCAAAAGATTGAGTTTGAGCATGCATAGATATCTTTGACTCATGTAGAAGCATTCATTTAGATGCTAATTGTTACATGTCCTCTATACATCATTTTATGCATATTCTCAGGCAGGTACTAGTGGAGCCTCTTGATTGAGAATAGGTGTTTGCACGAAGACTTAGGGTGAACTGCACTTCATGGATTCATTTCGTAGTACCCGAGTCCTTGTTCTTATACTATTTTCTGTCTATTTTATTATTTCAAACATCTTTGCTAATATTTTTAGACTTGTGCTTATTCAGTAGTTGCCCGTGTTTTGGTGGTACGTATTATTGGTGGTTGTACTGTTTTGTTTATGTTCAAGCCGTGTTATGATTGTATCTTACATTTTACTACTTTGAGAATTATTTCTTTCTTTATTTATGATATGACTTTGTTAATTAAAGGAAATTGCTCTATTATCTGTTGAATGTGAGTTGGCTTATGTCACGACCCAAAATCTCACTAAGTCGTGATGACACCTAACCCAACCCACTAGGTAAGCCCAACAGTGTAAGTCACTTCTATAAACAAAAACCAACAAAGATAATGAATGAAATAGCCAAAAGAGTTCAATACAACCATCTCAAGTACTGGTAGTACAAGTCACGAGCTACTAAGAATCACAATACAACTCCAGTTTGAGGAAAGATATATCATATGTTTGAAATTTACATAAATAGAAATATAAATTCTAAACTACGAAGAACAAATAGTAGCTTGTATCTGGAGTGCTGGTACATTTTCAATGCTATACCCTCGAACTCTGCAGCCGCTCATCTCCAAATATTTGCACGCAAGATGCAGAAGTATAGTATGTGTACAACCGATTCCATGTACTCAGTTAGTATCTTGACTAACCTCGATAAAGTAGTGACGAGGTTTTCAAGTCAAAAGATACTCACTAATATAACCTGTGCAGTTAAATTGCAATAGAGACAACAATTGAAAATAACAATGCAGATAACAAGAACAAACACGAGAAATGGTAAAGTGATTAACTAAAATAAATAACCATCAGGTTCCTCAATATCACAACCAACTCTTTTCCTAACAGTTCAAGTCAAGAGGTTAAGGCAATATCCACTAAAACATCGTAGTCAACCCACAAATCTTCGTGCAAATCTTCGTAATAAGAGGAATGTGTTCAAGATATCAAATCAAATGTAACGGCAACACCCTTTGTGCATTTACCTCATCCTCACAAAACATATGCATGTATGCCAAGTCAAATGGCACGGAAACACCCTTCGCTGCATTAATCTCTTCCTCACCAAGCATATATATAATAGTACCAACCAGGTAGAAATAATACGAATAACAATAATAATGAAGTAAAATGTACACATATAACAGTAACAAATAAGGCAAAAGCATATTGCTAGCGGTAACAAAGAAGGTAGGAGGTATGGAAGTAACAATAGAAAATAAGGTAGGAGAATATGGATTTCGATAGCTGCCAAGGTAGAAGGTATAGATAAAATGACAACAAACGAGCTAGAAGGGGCACAGATGTAAATATAACAAACAAGAAAGGAAGCATGGATGTAACAATAATAAACTAATAGAAGGTAAATATAGAACAATAACGAATATGTAGAAGGGATAAATGGAATAATAAAACTTAAGTTAAAATGCGTAGACGTAATACAAAAATCAAGAAAAATAAAAAACATAGGTGCAACAATAACAACTCATGTTAAAGGCATAAAAGTATACATGAGCGAAAAATAAAATAATATAATGCATGTCTTTCATCCTCACTTGTATGGAAATACCCTTTGTGCCATGAACTCTCATCCTCACTTGCACGGAAACATCGTTCATTCCATTATCATGTCGCTCTTCCTCACAAAGTATGGAAACACCATGCAATATTAATAATATCAAGAAGCACGAAAACACCATTCGTGCACAAATAATAATGTCAAGAGGCACGAACACACCCTTCGTGCCTAAATAAATCTTCCTCACAAGCACAAAAAACATCCTTCGTGCAACACACTCTTCCTCACCAAGCATATATACACCCCACCAAGCAAGGTAGGAAGCATGGATAATATCAAGATGAGTGATTACGCATGATACACCACATGAATGATAATTACAGCTTTTGTGCCAATAAATAAATCAATAAACTTCAAGAACCCCATTGTTCAAGTATCTCAACAATGCTCAAATATGATTTTCAACATAAATATGAAACCAAAGTATCTCAAGAATGACAGACATCGACACGTGCTCATGATATATGTATTGTTACGTTCAGATTTAGCACATTAACAGTCTTACAAATAGTCCTTCATATTTAATCAAGTTGTAATAAGGTAAAGCATCCCTAGCATTGATATTTGCACTCATATTACCATTAAAATCATGTAAAACATAAGTAAAAAAAATCATAAAGTTCAACAAGGCACAAAGAATCATATAATCTATCTTGAGCATGGATAACCCTGGCACATGTATATATGCTCGTCACCTCACATATGTATCACCCCCGCATGTACAAACAATATCATTTTATTAGGAAACATTACCTCAACAAAGCTAGGCAGGGCACTTTCCTCATTTCGAAACAAATTCCACAATCCAATATCATATTCCTTAGGAATACTCCTCAAAACCTAGTCAAATATCTCTTAGGGAAGTCAAACAATGCTTAAGAAAACATCCCCAATCAATAAATGTTCAATCTTTGTTAAAATCCGAAAGGTCAACTCGGACCCACATGATCTAAATACGAAATTGGAAAATCCCGATGACACAAAGCCCCATGAGTCCAAATATATAATTAGTTCTAATATCCAACCTAAAATGGAGGTCTAAATCCTCATTAGCTCGGATAAATATTACCCAAAAACCCCAATTCCTATCATATGAAATCTTGGTTTTAAGAGTCAAAATCTGTGACAAATCATGGAATTAAATAAGAAATAGGAAAGTTTAACTTAGGAGTTAAGGGTGGGAATCCTCTATAAATCAACTCCTAATAAAATCTAGGTCTCACAAAATGGAATAAAATGAGCTAATCTCGGAACCCCTCCCATAACTCAGTTGTAGATGTCGCAAATGCGAATAAATGCATTGCAGATGTGATTTGCAGCATCCCAAATGTGACACTGTCCATTCCCTCCCTTTTCTTTGCAAATGCGACCTCTGCATTTGAGAACATGTCATCGCAAATGCGATAACAACAGTACTGGAAATGGACAACTTCCAAAATCATCCCGAATCTTAGCTGAGCCCCTAAGACCCCATCCAAAAATCAAAACATATATATATATAAACATAACACAAACTTTCTCGTAAGCTCAAAACATAAAAAATCAAGAATCAAGCATCAAAACTCAAGAATTTCAAATGTCCTTAAACTTAAATTTCTAACTTCGAACTGAACGTCCTATACCTATCAAACCAGCTTGGAGTGTTACAAAATTTTCACACATGCCCCAAATAACGAAGCTATTCCAGTTTTTGGAACAACAATCCGAACCTGATAGCTACAATATTAACTCCCGGCCAAACTTATGAACTTTCTTAACCTTCAACTTCGTGACCAATGAGGATCAAATCTCTAGGATGTATAGATCTTACAAGTCATGAACATGCCTTGTAGAGTCTTATGTATTGGTACGGAGACATATGTACTTATCTCAAAGAAGCTACATGATGTTAGGAAACATCCCTTTTTTCATTCTTTATCGTGCGACTCTATTGACCGAAGTATGAATTCTTGTCTTTCTATCTCTTCCAAATGGTGAGAACACCTTCATTTAGAGCAGCTAGGCAGACGTCAGTAGCCAAGCTAGGATCGCGAGAGGCCTGGACCAAGGCAGAGCTAGGGGTGGAGCAGACATCGCAGTTAGAGGCCTGACTAGTGCAACCGTTGTGGAGCCACCAGTAGCTCGCGTTGAGGAGCAGGTTCTTAATAAAATTGAGCTAGCTAGACTAGCTTAAGTCCCAGAGGGTTTTATAAGTAACCTAGTACTTGAGGATGCTCAGTTCATTTGGTTGGACTTGTGGAGGGTTTGGGGTGGTCTAGAGTACTACTTGTGGCACCAGCTACTTCTCAGGCTAGGGGAGGGTCACAGACTCCTGCTACTAATACTCTTGAGATGGTTGCTATTGTGTATCAAACACCGGGAATGGTACCGATTAGGGGACATCCTTCCTTGGTTTTTGTTAGGCCAGGAGCATAGGTTTGATCGATTCAAAAAGATTGGTTCTCCACAGTTTGATGAAGATTCTTTGGTAGATTCATAGGATTTCTTAGATGGTTTTTACGAGGTTTTGCAAAATCTTGGTTTGGTTGAGTCTTATGGGGTAAATTTCACTACTTTCTAGCTTAAGGGCCAACCAATAGGTGCTGGTAGTGATATGAGTGTGGAAGGCCAGCTGGGTCACTTCCACTCACTTGGAGTCAATTTGCACATCTCTTCGTAGAGAAGTTCATTCCCGTCACAAAGAGGGAGGAGATGCGTAGATAGTTTGAGAGCCTTTAGCAGGTCATCTTTCTGTGACCGAGTATTATATTAGATTCACTAAGCTATCCCGCCATACAACTTTTCTCATCCCCATCAAGGTTGAGAAAGTGAGAAGGTTCATTGAGGGGTCAAACTTTTGTATCAAGATTGCTAAGGATAAGAAGGCAGAGATTGAAACTATATTCCTTTATGCTGCAGACATAGCACGCATGATTGAGCGTATTCGGGATAATAGAAGGAAGGCCATAGTTATCCGGGAGGACCCGACATTCCGGCGGTTTCAGTGGTACCTCTTTTGGAGGTAGGCATCACTCTTGGAGAGGCCATTGTTGCTGGCTAGTTGCTTCAGCTTATCAGCCTGCTTGCGGTGCTCCAATCCAATCTTCATTTGGTGCACTGCCGGTGCCTACTGTACTCCTTCAGCCTAGGGTTTTTCTAGTGGATACTTAGATTACCAGAGACAATCTTAGATTCAACAACCATTTTCAGCTCGAGCTTATTTTGAGTGTGGAGAGGTGGGACATATCAAGAAACATTTCCCAAGATATGGTAGAGCCACAATGCCGCGGGGTTCTCAAACTATGAATCCAATGCCAATTGTTACACCACCAGTCCCACTAGCTAGAGAGGGAGCTCAGTCAGTTAGGGGACATCTAGAGGTGGAGGTCAGCCCCGTTGTTATGTATTTTCAGTTAGACTCGAGGTGGAGGCTTCCGATGCAGTTATTAGAGGTATTGTTTCAGTCTGTCATAGTGATGCATTAGTTCTATTTGATCCAAATTCTAGATATTCATATTTGTCATCGTATTTTGAATTGCATTTGGATTTGCTCCGTAGTTTTCTTGACATCCCTATACATGTATGTAAACCTGTTGGTCACTATATTATGGTGGATTTTGTGTATCAGTCTTATTTCATTACCGTTGGGGGTTAGGAGATTAGTATTGATCTCCTATTGTAGAGTATGGTGGACTTTGATATGATTTTGGATATGTATTGGTTGTCTAGATATCATACTTTCTTGATTGTCACACTAAGATCGTGATATTGGCGCTGTCGGGTTACCGAGGTTTGATTAGAGAGGTTCTTTTGGTCACGCTACTAGTAGACTGATTACATTTTTGAAGGCTTACTGGATGATTGAGAAGGGGTGTTTGGCATATTTGGAGTTTGTTAAAGATATTAGTAATGATACTCCTACTGTAGAGTCAGTTCCTACCGTGAGGGACCTTCCAAATATATTTTCTATTGACCTACCGGGCATGTCACCAGATAGGGATATTGATTTTCATATTGATTTGGTGCCGGGCACTCAGCCCATATCTATTCCATCGTACCACATTGCTTCAAATGAGTTGAGGGAATTGAAGGAGCAGCTGCAAAAGTTGTTGAATAAGGGGTTCATGAGGCCTAATGTGCCACCTTGGGGTGCACCAATGTTGTTTGTGAAGAAGAAGGATTGCTCCATGAGAAAGTTTATTGACTGTAGGCAGTTGAACAAGGTTGCCATCAAGAACAAATATCCGCTGCCTCACATTGATGATTTATTTGATTAACTTCAGGGTGCTAGGTTGTTCTCAAGAATTGACTTGAGATCGGGGTATCATAAGTTGAAAATCACAAAGTTCAACAAGGCACAAAGAATCATATAATCTATCCTGAGCATGGATAACCCTAGAACATGCATATATGCTTGTCACCTCGCATATTCATTACCCCCGCATATAGCAACAATATTATTTATAAAGGAAACTTCCCTCAACAAAGAAAGGTAAGATGCTTACCTCATTCCGAAACAAATTCCACAATCCAACATCATCTTCCTTAGAAATACTCCTCAAAACAATCAAAACCTACTCAAATATCATCTAGGGAAGTCAAAAAATGCTAATGGAAACATCCCCAATCGATAAAGGTTCAATCTTTGTCAAAATCAAAAAAGTCAACAAAATGTCAACCTGGCCCACATGGTCTAAATCCAAAATCAAAAATCCCAATGACCCATAACCCCACTAGTCCACATATATAATTATATTCAAGATCCAAGTTCAAATGGAGACTTGAATGAGCTAAAATTACTTCAGGAATTGGGGTGGAAATTCTCTCAACAATCGTCTCCTAACAAAGTCTAGGTCTCAGAATTGGAATAAAATGACCTAATCTCACCCTCCCTATAACCTAGTTGCAGATGTCACAAATGCGAACAAATGCAACGCAAATGCGAATCCTCAAATGCGATCCCCTGTATCTGAAATGCGGCATTGTCCGTTCCGTCCCTTTTCTTCGCAAATGCAAGGTGACATTTGCAAATGCGACCTCTACAATTGAGAACCTGTAATCGCAAATGCGATAACAAAAGTACAAGAAATTAACAATTTCCAAAATATTGTCCGAAACCATTCCGAAACTTACCTTATCTTCTCGATACCACATCCAATCATCCAAACATATATATAAACCTAAAACAAGCTTGCCCATGAGCTCAAAACAACAAAAGACATCAAAAATCACGAATCAAAAGAAATTCAAGTGTTTTTAAACTCAAATTTCTAACTTCGAACTAAATGTCCGATATCTATCAAACCAACTCAGAATGCAACAAAATATTGCGCACATGCCCCAGATAACGAAACAGAGCTATTCAAATTCTCGGAACAACAATCCAAACCCGAAATGTGCAATGTTAACTCACGGTCAATTTTATGATCTTATCTAACCTTCAACTTTTCAATTTTTGCCAGATAAAGGTAAAACAACCTGAGAACCTCCAAATCAATATCCGGGAATACGCCTATGTCTAAACGCACCATACCAACCCACTACAACCATCAAACCTCTATTTTGAGGTTGTTTACTCAAAAGTAAAACCTTAGTCCATTCTTTCAACTTAAAGCTTCTGAAATGAGAATTCTCCTTCCAAGACTCTCCAGAATCTCTCAAAAACATAACCAGTAAAATACGCAGGTCATAAACATCAAAAAACCCTAAACAGAGTGTTGGAACTCAAAATGACTGATCACGCCATTACAGCTCGCAAGCAAGTACCGCTAGGCACCATCACGATTCTAAGGTGCGATTTTGGATCGTGACAACTTGGTATCAAAGCTATAGGGTGTGTAGGTCTCACGAGTCACGAGAAGGTGTAGATAGTCTTGTGAATCAGTACTGACACATATGTACTTATCTCCAAAAAGCTACATGATATTAGAAAACTTTCCTTTCTTTCATTCTTCATTGTGCGATCGTGAGAAGTCGGAGTCACGAGAGGTCGGAGTCAAGGTAGAGGCAGGGGTGGAGCAGATATCGCAGTTAGAGGCCTCACTAGAGCAGCTGTTGTCGATCCACCAGTAGCTCTTATTGAGGAGCAAATTCTTTTTCAGAGTGAGCAGGTTGGACCAGATTAGGTCCCATAGGGTTTTATTACAACCCAAGTACTTCAAGATGCTCAATTCATTTTGTTGGCCTTTGGAGGTTTTGGAACATATCAGAGTATAATTTGTGGCATCAGCTACTTCTCATGCCGGGGGAGGGGCACAAAATCCCGCTACTAACACTCCTGAGCAGGTTGCTACTGTTTATCAAAAACCAGGAGTGGTAGCGATTGGGGACATCCTCCCTTCGTTTCTGTTAGGCCAGTAGCATAGGCATCTATATTTGAGGAGGAGAAAAAGAGGTTTGATCAATTCAAGAAGATGGGTCCTCCAAAGTTTGATGCTGATCTTTTGGCTGATGCATAGGATTTCTTAGATGGATGTTAGGACATTTTTGGAATCTTGGTTTGGCTGAGTCGAATAGGGTCAATTTCACTACTTTTCAACTTAAGGGGCTAGCCAATATATGGTGGTAGTCATATGAGCGTAGCAGGCCAGATAGGTCACTTCTACTCACTTTATGTTAGTTTTCATATCTCTTATTAAAGAAATTCATTTCCATGAATAGGGAGGAGATGTGTGGATAGTTCGAGAACCTTTAGCAGGATCATTTGTGCGTGATCGAGTATTAGATGAGATTCACTGAGCTATCCCGTCATACAACTTTTATAAACCCCATCGAGGTTGAGAAAGGTGAGGAGGTTCATTGAGGGTTTGAATTTTGGTATCAAGATTTCTATGTCTAGGGAGGAGAAGACGAGAACTATATTCTTCAGGTAAGAGAAGGAAGGCCACGAGGACAAAGGGCATGAGGACCTGACATTTCGGCAATTTTAGTGGTACCTCGTCTGGAGGTAGGGATCACTCTTGGAGACGCGATCCTAGTAGGCCAATGGTTTTTTCTTATCAGCCTGTTCCAATTCAATCTTCATTTAGTGCACTACCGATAAAAAGTTCCTATCGTACTCCTTCAACCCATGGTTCTTCCAGTGGGTACTCAGGTTATCGAAGACATCCGTATATTCAACAACCATTCTTAGCTCGAGGTTATTTGGAGTGTGGCGAGTTGGGGAATATCAAGAAGGATTTCCCTAGACGTGGTTGAGGCACAGTGCCGTGGGGTTCTTGATGCGTGATTCTATTGCCAGTTGTTACACTACCAATCCCACCAGCTAGATGGAAACTCAATCAGTCAGGGGATGTATTGAGGTGGAGGTCAGTTGGGCAGAGGTCAGTATCACTGTTATGTATTTCTGGTTATACCCCGAGGCGGAGGGTTTTGATACAATTATTAGAGGTATTTTTTCAGCTTGTCATAGAGATGCATTAATTCTATTTTGTCCTGGTTCTATATATTCATATATGTCATCGTAACTTTTATCGCATCCCGTAGTTCTCTTGACATTAATGTTCATGTATCGACACTTGTTGGTCGCTCTATTGTAGTGGATCTTGTGTATTGGTCTTGTTTGGTTACCAAGGGTTTTATGAGACTAGTGTTGATCTCCTATTGTAGTGTGGACTTTGATGTGCTTTTGGATATGGATTGGTTGTCTATGTATCATACTATTCCTGATTGTCACACTATGACCGTGATGTTGGCTATGTCTGGTTACCAAAGGTTTGATTAGAGAGGTTCGTTTGGTCATACTGCTTATAGTGTGATTTCATTTCTGAAGGCTCAACATATGGTTGAGAATGGGTGTTTGCCATATCTGGAATTTGTTTGAGATATTAGTACTGATAATCCAATTGTTGAGTCAGTTCCTATAGTGAGGGAGCTTTAAGATGTATTTCCTACAGACCTACCGGGCATGCCACCCGATAGGGATATTGCTTTTAGCATTGACTTGGTGCTGGGCATTAAGCCCATATCTATCCATGGTACCGTATGGCTTTAGCCGAGTTGAACAAATTGAAGGAGTAGCTACAAAAGTTGCTGGGTGAGGGACTCATCAGGCCAAACGTGTAACCTTGGTTGCACTAGTGTTGTTTGAAAAGAAGAAGAATTGCTCCATGAGAATGTGTATTGACTATAGGCAATTGAGCAAGGTTACCATCAAGAACAAGTATCCATTGCATCACATTGATGATTTGTTTGATCAGTTTCAGGGTTCTAGGGTGTTCTCAAAGATTGATTGAGATTGGAGTACCATTAGTTGAAAGTTCAAGAAGGAACAAAGAATCATAAAATATACCCCGAGCATGAATAAACCTTGCACATGAATATATGCTTGTCACCTCGCATATGCATCACCTCCGCATGTAGGAAACAATATTATTATATTAGAAAAAGTTCCCTCAACAAAGCTAGGTAAGACACTTACTTTATTCCAAAAATTCGACAATCTAATAACATCTACCTGTTCAAATATCATCTAGGGAAGTCAAACAATGCAAAAGGAAACATCCCCAATAAATAAAGGTTCAATCTTTGTCAAAATCATAAAATTCAACAAAAAGTCGACCCGGGCCCACATGATCTAAATTCGAAATCAAAAATCCCAATGACTCAAAACCCCACGGGTCCAAATATATAATAAGATTCAAGATCCAACCTCAAATGTTGGTCCAAATCCCTGAAATTAGCTCTCATATGTTTTACCAAAATACCCCAATTTCTACCATATGAAATCTTGGTTTTAAGAGTAAAAATCTATGGAAAATCATGGAATTAAATAAAAAATAAGAAAAAAATTACCTTAGGAGTTGGGGTGGAATTCTCTCAAAAATCTCCTCTTAACAAAATTTAGGTCTCAGAAATGAAAAAGTTTACCTAATCTCTGAACCCCTCCCTACAATCCAGTTCCAGATGTCGCAAATGCGAAAAAATACATCGCAAATGCGAATCCCGCAAATGCGATCCCTAGCATCGCAAATGCGGCACTGTCTATTCCCTCTCCTTTCTTTGCAAATGCGAGGTGACATTCGCAAATGTGACTTCTGCATTTGCAAACATGTCATCGCAAATGCGATAACAAAAGTACAAGAAATGGACAACTTCCCAAAAATTGTCCAAAACCATCCCAAAACTTATCCAAGCCCTTCAAGACCCCATCCAATCATCCAAACACGTATATAAACTTAACACAATCTTGCTCATAATCTCAAAACATAAAAAAAAAAACAAAAATTCTTCATGATTCAAGCATCAAAACTCAAGAATTTCACATGTTATTAAACTCAAATTTCTATCTCCGAACCAAACGTCCGATACATATCAAACCAACTCAGAATGCAACCAAATTTTGGACATATGCCCCAATTAACAAAACAGAAATATTCCAATTTTTGGAACAACAATCCAAATCCAATAGCCTGAATGTTAACTCCCGCTAAAATATATGAACTTTCCTAACCTTCAACTTTCCCACTTTTGTCAAATAGAGGCAAAACAACCTAGGAACCTCCAAATCTAAATCCGGGGATACGCCTAAACTCCCCCGAACCTCTCAAAACCTAAAACAAATAATGCACACAAGACATATAACATCTAATGAACTTACTAGAAGGCTTGAAATGAAAATAGAGATTCACCTCTAAACGACCAGTCGGGTCGTTTTAGCTTGATTAGCAAGTGCGGTTAGGCTCCATCACGAGCCTAAGGTTAGATTTTGGATCGTGATAAGTTGGTATCAGAGCTCTAAGGCGTGTAGGGCTCATGAGTCACGAGCAGGTCTAATAGAGTCTTGTGAATTGGTACGGACACATATGTACTTATCTCCAAGAAGTTGCATGATGTTAGGATACTTCCCTTTCTTTCATTCTCTATTGTGCGAATTTACTTATCCGAAGTTTGAATTCTTGTCTTTCTATTCTCTCACAGATGGTGAGAACACGTTCATCTGGTCTAGATGGGCTGGCGCCAGTACCCAGGCTAGGGTCGCGAGAGGTGGAGCAGACGTCGCAATTGGAGTCAGTTTCCACATCTATTCTTCGAGAAGTTCATTCTCGTCAGGAAGAGGGAGGATATGCGTGGATAGTGATGATGTTCAAATCAGCTACTTAAAAGTAAGCGGCCACAGTCGCATGCAATATAATATACCCAACTAAGAGTCGGGGTCGAATCACATAGAGAACAACATGTAAGCAATTAGGTAATGAAAGAGAATTATCGGTTATTATGCTAAGCCAAACACTAATAAATGTGTTTTGAGAAAATATATTTATAACTAAATGCGAAAATGTAAACTAACCTAGTAAGCGAGTAAAATGATCAATGGTTACAAGCATGGATACACGGGGAATTACACCCAAGCAACGATCCAATGTATTTCATGATTTTACCAATATGATCGAGTTTATGTTAATTAGACTCAGGTATTTATTCTTTATTAACTTCTTCCGAAGACGAACAAACTTCCTAATTGAATTATCCTGGAAACAATTAAGAGATTAAGAGCACCCGATGTGGCTACAAGTAGTTCAATCCTATCCCTAGGTAAAATCTATAAAGTGAGATTAACGCCTCAAGTTCTTGTTAATTAATCATTCCCAAGCACTAATTATCTTTTCCAAGATTAATTTGAAGTTAATGGGCGTGTCTTAAGGTTAGCTAATCCTTTTGGAAATATTAAAGAACATGAATAATTAAAGTAATAATAACTCACATCCTAATAAATAAAAATCATTCAATAAATAAGCATAACAAGAGGTTTAATAAAAAATTTAATAATGAATATTCCCATAAACCAGATTCAAGTGGTGGAATAAATACTACACACTTAGATATTCAAGACAAAGCAAGGAAATGAAGAAATGAGTAAAAAAGGTAAGAAATTCTCAACCAAAAGCTTCAAATCTTCAAGATCAAAGTGACCGTGCAAGAACACTATTTCCAAGACTTGTGTTCTAAGTCAAAAGACCAACAAGTAGGCAAAGATATTTCCCAAATGAGCTGGGTCGAGAAATGGTTTGGGACCAAAAAATGTGAATTTCCAGAACTGTCCAGTTTTTCCGCCAATTTCTTCTTTGGAGGCCTAACATCATTTTTCAAATGAGGCCTAACATCATTTAAGGCAAAAGAACGGTCCCAAGGAGGCATGACATCATTTTTCAAACTAATTTAGTCTAGGATTTTGCTTGAAGCATATTTCGGGCATGTTCTAGACTACAAATCATGTAAAACAGCTCACAACCTATATCACCACACATGGCATATGTGGATTTGAGTGAAATATATATCCAAAACACAATTGAAACAAATGAAATAAAAAAATTCACTCATAGACAGAAGAGACTACTTAGTGAACTTAAGAGCCAAATATTGAATCTAAAAGTCACAACGTCAATCTCTTTTCTTGTTCAAAAATCAAGAATTCATATGTCAAGGTTTAAATCGTGATGGTATCAAGCAAGCCACAAATTGGCCATGGGAAAACATTCACAATTCAAATCACTTATGCTCCTAAATTAACTAAAGCTACATCTAAACTACAAGACTAATTCCCTTATGTACGTCTTCACGCCATCCATTATAGGAAAAAGTCACCCGATTCAACACAAAAGAAATTCCTCGGGAAAGAACTGTAGCATAAAGAAAACCCAAGGAGATTTATTCAAAAGTATGTTACTACTAAAGAAATAAAAGTAATATAAACTAAAAAAAATACTAAAGAAAGTAAAATAACAAAAGAGACTAATCCACAACTACATTAACCACAAAACAAGCCTTGAAGGGCACATGATCATCCATAATAATAACACAAGCTCGACAAGGACACACAATATTCATACAAACTCTTAAGCCTGGAAAGGGCATAAGTCAAGCATAAATATAGATATTTAAATAAAGTGTGCCACCCCCAACTAAAATCACTGCAGTGAGCTCATTGCACAATACAAAAATAAAGGCATAATAGTTAGAGGGGGTCCCTGAAATCGGCCTCAATCTGAGCCGGAGGTGGAAGGAAACTTGAGCGCCTCTTCCTCATCATCATCCGAGTCATTCAAATCACAGAATGACCTCTGCTTATCCATCATCTTGTTCGGGAGTTTGCTCTTTTTCTTTTCGTGCTCCCGAACATTCTCTGCTGCTTTTCAATCTTCCCTTGCCGGCGGCTCATATTTTCCCGCCTTCTATTCATGGCCTCCATCTTTCCCATTACTGCCTTTTTCTCTTTGACCACATCTTCCAGGGATGGTGGGGCAGCAGTGCCAGTAGATGTGCGAGCTTGATGCTCGGCTAAAAAATGCATATATTTAACTATTGTTTCCTCGCGTTCTAGTACTTTTAATTGTCCTTTGAGTATTAATTATATTACTTTATGCTTAATATTATATTTTAACTGTGTAGGAATAAAGAGGTAAGATGATTAAGAGATTTAGAACAAAATTGAATAACTCGGGAAAGAAAAAAAAGGAAAAATAAAGAAGGAGACAAAGAGGGACACCCTTTGGTGTTTTTCTCCCAAATTGGAAGAAAAATACATACAACGCACAGCAAATAATGAAAGAAGGAAAACTAACCTGGAAACCAAAATTTGAGTGCGAAAAGCTACTGGTTTCAGCGGCAGGGTCAGCGCAAAGCACTGCCCTAGATGCTGTGTTGCAGGAGTTTTTCTACTTCGTTCGAGACAAGGTTTTTCGATCCTACACACCTCCAACTCGTATAAAAAGAAGTCTAAACCTATTTTGGGAGAGGGGGAATGTTTTTGAGAGTAACTTTTGACAAGAGGAAAGCACAGAGCCGCCGTGGAGGCCGGATTTCGTCTTTCTTTTACCAAATTAGTAATTTTTATGTTTCTTTGTATGATTTGATGTGAATACTATGTCTATGTGGAGCTAAACTTCACGTTCTAGGATTGTTAGATAGCCCATAATCCTAGATCATTTTCATCGCATTGATAACATAAAAATCTACTCTTCTGTTCTTCAACGTTCACTATTTGTTTTTCCTTTATTTTAATTAGTTTAGAGTCAAATACTTCTTGGTTCAATTACTGTTTAGATAATTAGGATAGTCTAACTTTTTTAATAGTTAATCACAACTCTTCATGGGTTCGACATCCGACTTCTACTCACTTTATTACTTGACAACCGCGTATACTTGCATATGCATTTGGCCGCAACAGATCCCCAGATGGGCCAGTAGGATGGCTAGCTATGAGCTGTCTAATGTTGCATCTACTCCATGTATCTGACTGGAGAGATGACAAATGGTGTGAAAGCCAGATTGGAGTGGTCCCATGAGGTCATATGACCTTGGTGCAGGTGTAGAGAATCTAGCGGGATCAGTGGTGGTCTAAGGGAAATGCCTAAATGAAAAGGATGCAACATCAATACTCATCATTTTCCTCTTGTCATTGGACACTCTTTTTAGCAATGGGTGGATAATCGGCTTTTTCGGAGCTCTTTCATCATCATTTGGCCATTTTAACACCCTAGTATCATAGCATACCGAGTAATCAATGATGAGAAGAATAGGCTCTTGGACCTCCTATGGGTGGCTTCCTCGATTTCTCAAACAATGCATTGTCCCACGTTCAAGGGTAGTCTATCCATGATCGCAATAATTATCAGTGCCCTCTCCGATGTCACATTAATGTTACTTGTAGAAGGCAAGATCCCCGCACAGATAATGGAGACCCAAGTCTTTGCCTCCGCATTGAAGTCATGAGAAACCAACACCTTTGTGCAATGTCAACCAATTCGGAGTCACCCCGTCATGCCGTTTGTCCACCAACCATTGGTTTCCTTCTGCTTTTGCTCTGTCTCAGTAAACCTCATTACAGGATTTGGAAGGCCATTACTTCCATTGATTATCTCAGTATTGAAGTTGACTTGCATACCCCGAAAAATAGTAACTAAACCTCCTTGGAAGTGGATCCTCAAGGCATTTGCGTAAAATTCCAGCACCACTATGTAGTTCGCATCATTTGATTGAGGGGCAAAACAAATCCTCCTGCTTTCAACCAATCTTGTGTAGAAGCCCATCATTTTATCTCCCTTGTGTAGAAGCCCGGCATTTTATCTCCAACTTTGTCCATGTTTATGCTCTTCCTTTACGATGGTTTTGGACAAGAGTTCATCATATTTTTGTGCACATTCTACAGATAAAAACTTGTCATGAACAAAGGGTTCCTCTTGTTCATCACTAGGGACATGTTCTTGCTCATTTTCATTGTGTTCTGGATCTATTTTATGCCGAAAATACCTACAAAATAGACCAACAATCTCAAAAGCTCATATAGACACTTAAAATAATGTACTAGGAAGTATTTAATCCAAAGAAATGGGCCAAAATGGTCACGGACTGAGCTGTGCAAAGCTACTTTTTTTAGGCAATTTTGGGACAGCCAGTTATTGCATTTTAGCAAAAAATATTTTTCCCAGAAATTGACCTTCGCGTTCGCTAACAGCTCGTCGCGTTCGTGAAAGTTATCTTCATCTCACAGACATATTTTTCTTTTGCGCATTTTCTCAAATAGTTTTCTTGCACTGTTTTCTTGCTCATTATTTTCAGTGCTATTGGCATTCATCATGCCCAAGATTTGTCAATAAATTTCGTACGCTCACACTCAACCAACCTCACCCAACAGTCAAGCACTATTTCACACATAGGGTTCACTTTAAAATTTAAATTTTTAAGCCCTAAACCCAAGAACAAGGCTGCTCTTCAATTATTTCACAACAAGAACAAGATGAAGCAATAAAGATAAAGGAAGAAGAGCCACACACCTTTAGAGTGTGAGTGAAGATTGCAATGGAGTTCAAGCAAACGGAAAAATTGGAGATTGGAGGCAATATTGGAAAAAAGTATTCTTGAGCAAAGAGGGAGGGTCTAACTGATTTCCAGTGTTTTAAAAGTCTTAAAATTACTTGACGGGTCGCGTTCGCGAGGCACAGTCACCTTTGCGAAGAGAAAAAATCTCCTTATCAATCGCGAAGCGTTAAAAAATTATTTGCTTTTGGCGAACACGATGTACCACCGCCAAGGAGAATCTTTGCTTCTTCAATATTCAACAACTACTGGTTTTTGGTTGTCCAGGCACTCCAACCTGCTCAAATCAATTCCAAAAATTCTGAAACTTTGCATATTAGTGAAAAATAATATACTAAGTTATTCTAAAAAAAGAAAATTTTAAAAATGACATCAAAATCAGAAAATGGTGAGTTGCCTCCCATCAAGCTCCACATTTAGTGTCGTGGAACAACAACTACCAACTTCACCACTTATCTCTCTACTTGGAGGATATGAATTGCGCACCCAACTTGGAATCAAGCTTGTGACCATGAGCGGCGGGGGGTGGTAACTAGGTGAAAGAGCCAAACTTCAAATTCTTCATGTTGCATTTCTTGGCTTTCTTTTAAGGAATGTCACTTTACATTTTTGAACTTTCAAATTGCAAGATGTATGGCTCTTGTCTCTCTTCTTGGCACTTCCATATGGATAACCACGGCTCGATTTCCATATCACCATGATATACCAAAGTTGAAAAGTGCTTGGAATGAGATATCAACCTCCCACTTGTAACTTTTTTCGGGATTTTGACATCCTCTTTTTCTCCGGACTAGAGTCAATCTCAACCATCTTTTCAACTACACTGGTTGACCCTATTCAATTTTTTTCATGGCATCACCAACAATCATGAAGTCGGTTGGTGGATGTTCAGTTCTTGATTCAAGCTCCTAGCCATTTTGGAGACTATTTTCCAAAACCTCCTCTGAGGTTTTTTGCTCCTTGTTTCCTTCTTCAAGTAGGCACTTCATCATGAGTTTGAACTCTCCATTTTTCTCATGCTCATTTTCTCCTACTTCCAAACCCCTATACACGTCAAAACAAAACGTCAAATCGTCATAGTGGGGGTTTGAGGAAAGGAAGGACAAATAAGCACAATTTCCCACATGGCTATTTGGACCACCATAATTACCATAAATACTCCACGCATGGGTTTGAGATTGTGCGCACAATCCGTCCCTGGGTGAATTTAAATAATTTTTCCACGAGAGTGATCCTCCACAATAAGGACAAGGGTCATCAAAGTATGAACAACTACCATCCAACCAATTTTTGTTATACGATGCTATTTTCAAAAATTATGAAAAAAAAAGAACAAGCAAACAATTATGACAAAAAACAAATATATAAAGCTAATTACACAAATATTCACAAGTTTGGACCAAAGCATGTAGCTTACTTCTCAGACTACCTAAATGCGCCAAATTTTCCCCCGGCAATGGCGTCAACTTTTTATGAAGTCTAAATCCAGTACTAAAAAGTAAGCAGACACGGTCGCATGTAACATAATATACCTAGTGATGAGTCGGGGTCAAATCCCACAAAGAGCAATACATAGGCGATTAGTCTATGTAAGAGAATTATCGCTGATTATGCTAAGCCGAACACTAATAAAGATGTTTTGAGAAAATATTTATAACTGAATGTGAAAATGTCAACTAACCTAGAAATCAAGTAAAATGATCAAATAGCTACAAGCATGGATACACGGGGAATTACACTCAAGTAACGATCCAATGTATTTCACTATTTTATAAATATGAGCGAGTTTATATTAATTAGCCTCGGATATTAATTCTTTATTATGTTTTTAGAAGCCTAACAAAACTTCCTAGTTGAATTATCCCTAAAATAATTAAGAGATTAAGAGCACCCGATGTGGCTGCAAGAAGTTCAATCCTATCCCTAGGTATAATCTATATAGTGAGGGTTAACGCCTCCAATTCTTGTTAATTAATATTTTCTAACCTCTAGTTACCTTTTTCAAGATTAATTTTAAGTTAATGGGCATGTCCTAAGGTTAGCTAATCCTTTTGAAAACATTAATGAACATAAATAATTAAGGTAATAAAACTCACATCATAATAAATAATATTCATTCAGTACATAAGCATAACAAGTGGTTTAATCCAAACTTTAATAATGAATATTCCCATAAACCAAATTCAAGTGTTGGAATAAATACTACGTACTTAGATATTCAATAAAAAGCAAGAAAATGAGGAAATGAGTATGTATAGGTAAGAAATTCTCAACCAAAAGCTTTAAATCTTCAAGACTCAAGTGTGTGTGCAAGAACCCTAGCTCCAAGACTTGTGTTCTCTAGTCGAGAAGACCCAAAATTAGCCAAAGATATTTTTCAAATGAGCTTGGTCAAGTATTAAATGGTTTGGGACCAAAAAAGTTTAATTTCCAGAACTGCCTAGTTTTTTTGCCCTTTTCTTCTTCGCATTTGTGGTAATGCCTTCGTGTTCATGAAGGTTTGACTTCTGAATCTTCGCGTTCGTGATCATGGCTTCGCGTTCATGAGGGTTTGACTTATAAAGCTTCGCATTCGGGTTCATTTCTTTGCGTTCGTGAAGGTTTGACTTCTGAAGCTACGCGTTCGCGATCCTCCTTTGTGTTCGCAAAGGGTAATTCACTAGGCAGAATTTATGTGTTCATTTTAGCTCCTTTTGACCTGTTTTCACTTGGTTTCTTTCCGATCACTTCTAAATCACATAAAACCTATAAAATGTAAGTAAACGACATTAAATATACTATTTTATCAATCAAACAAAGTAAAAATATAAGATTAAAGAAGAGATAAGTTGGTAAAATACCAACTTGGTAGATATTTTGAGCACCTTCATTAGGATCATCTTTCTACGATCGAGTATTAGATAAGATTCACCGCGCTATTCCGTCATATAGCTTTTCTGATCCCCATCGAGGTTGAGAAGTTGAGGAGGTGCATTGAGGGGTTGACTTTAGATATCGAGATTGCTATGGCTAGGGAGGCGGAGACTAGAACTGTGTTTCTTCAGGCTAAGGACATAGCATGCCGGATTGAGTACATTTAGGGTATGGAAAGGAGGCCATGGTTATGCGGGGCATGAGGGTCCGACACTCCAGCGGTTTTAGTGTTACCTCTTCTGTAGGTAGGGATCACTCTTGGAGAGGCCATCCTATCAAGCTAGTTATTTTGGCTTATCAGCCAGCTCGTGGCGCTCCAGTTCAGTCTTCATTTAAAGCACTACCGGTGCAAAGTTCCTACCGTACTCCTTTAGCCTATGATTCTTCTAGTGGGTACTAAGTTATTAGAGATATCCGTAGATTCAAAAGCCATTCTCAGCTCGAGGTTGTTTTAAGTGTGGAGAGGTGGGGCATATTAAGAAGGATTATCCTAGATATGGTAGAGGCAAAGAGCGGTGGGGGTTTTCAAAGAGCGACTCCAGTGCCAGTTGTTACAACACTAGTCCCACTGCTAGAGGAAGATCTCAGCCAGTCAGAGGACATCCAGAGGTGGAGTTCAACTATGCGAAGGTCAGTCTCGCTTTTATAAATTTTCGATTAGACCTGAGGTGGAGGCTTCCGATGCAGTTATTAGAGGCATTGTTTCAGTCTGTCATAGAGATGCACTAATTCTATTTGATCATGGTTTTACATATTCATATGCGTCATCGTACTTTGCATCGAATTTGGATTGCCTCGTAGTTCTATTGACATACTTGTTCATGTATCTACACCTGTTCGTCACTCTATTGGGGTGGATCGTGTTATCGGTCTTGTTTAGCTACCATTAGGGGTTTTGAGACTAGTGTTGATCTGCTGTTGCAGATTATGGTGGACTTTGATATGATTTTGGATATGGATTGGTTGTGTCCATATCATAATATTCTTGATTGTCATGCTAATACCGTGATGTTGGCAATGTCGGGGTTACAAAAGTTTGATTAGAGAGGTTTTTTTGGCCATACTTCTAGTAGAGTGATTTTATTGGTGCCGGGCACTCAGCCCAAATCTATTCCATCGTACAACTGGCTTCAGCTGAGTAGCAAGAATTAAAAGAGAAGCTGCAAAAGTTGTTGAATAGGGGGTTCATGAGGCCTAATGTGCCACCTTGGGGTGCACCAGTGTTGTTTTTGAAGAAGAAGGGTTGCTCCATGAGAAAGTTTATTGACTATAGGTTGTTGAACAAGGTTGCCATCAAGAACAAGTATCCGCTGCCTCACATTGATGATTTTTTTTATTAACTTTAGGGTGCTAGGGTGTTCTCAGGAATTGACTTGAGATCGGGGTATCATAAGTTGAAAATCACAAGTTCAACAAGGCATGAAGAAGCATATAATCTACCCCGAGCATAAATAACCCTGGTTACAATTGTGACCTTGCATATGCATCACTCCCGCATTTAGCAAATAATATTATTTTATTAGGAACATTTCCTCAAGAAAGAGAGGCAAGACACTTACCTCGTTGCAAAATAAATTCTACAATCCACTATCATCTTCCTTAGAAATACTCCTCAATATAAAACCTAGTGAAATATCATATAGGGAAGTCAAACAATGGTAAAGGAAACATCCTCAATCAATAAAGGTTGTCAAAATCCTAAAAGTCAACAAAAAGTCAACTTGGGCCCACATGATCTCAATTCGAAATTAAAAATCCCGATGACCCATAGCGCACGAGTCCAAATATATAATTAGTTTCAAGATCCAACCTCAGATGGAGGTCTAAATCCCTAAAATTAGCTCTCATACGTTTTACCCAAAAACTCCAATTTCTACCATATTAAATCTTGGTTTTAAGAGTAAAATTTTATGGAAAATCATGGAATTAAATAAATAATGAGTAAAGATTGCCTTAGGAGTTGGGGTGAAAATTCTCTCAAAAATTGCCTCCTAACAAAGTTTAGGTCTCAAAAATGGAATAAAATGACCTAATCTTGGAACCCCTCCAAATAGCCTAGTTGCAAATGTCGAAAATGCAAACAAATGTATTGCAAATGCGATCCCCAAGATCACAAACACGACACTGTCCATTCCTTTCTTTTCTTTGCAAATGCAGGGTGACATTCGCAATTCCAACCTCCGCATTTGAGAACCTGTCATCATAAATGCGATAAAAAAGTACTAGAAATGGACAACTTCCAAAATATTATCTAAAACCATCCCGACACTTGTCCATGTCCCTGGAGACCCATCCAATCATCAAAACGCATATATAAACCTAGCATAAACTTGCTCATAAGCTTAAAACGTAAAAATAAAATATCAAAACTCAAGAACCAAGCATCAAAACTCAATAATTTCAAATGTTCCTAAACTCAAATTTCTAGCTTCAAACCTGAACGACTCGGCCGGTCGTTTTGAGTATTGTAGCTTTGTTCCCCTGTTTACTGTTTATTTTATGCTGATTAGTGGTTATGTGACTTTCCGAGGTGGTTGGTTTGGTTTTCGGGATGTTTCACAATGAACTGGGACACTTAGTCCCAAGATCGGAAACTTAAGTTGAAAAAGTTGACCGGATGTTGACTAATGAATAAACGATTCCGGAATGGAGTTTTGATGGTTCCGATAACCTCGTATGGTGATTTTTGACTTAGGAGTATGTTCGAATATTGATTTGGAGGTCCGTAGGCTGTTTTGGTTTGAATGGGCAAAAAATGGAAAGTTGAAGGTTTTGAAAGTTGAAAACTTTGATCGAGGATTGACTTGTTTATAACGAGCTCGAATTTTTATTCCATGAGTTAGAATAGGTTCGTTGTGTCATTTATGTATTGTGTGAAGAACTTTAGGTCAATCGGAGATGGTTTGATAGGTTTCGGCATCGATTGTAAAAGTTTGAAATCCATTAGTTTCAATAGGCTTGAATTGGGGTGTGATTATTATTTTTGATGTTGTTTGATGTGATTTGAAGTTTCAAATTAGTTTGCATGATGTCCTAGGTTGTGTTGTTATGTTTGTATACGATCCCGGGGGCCTCGGGTGGGATTCAGATTGATTTCGGATTGAGTTTGGCACTTACGGAAAATCTGATATGTTTCAGTTTTGGTGCAACTGCACCTGCGAGGTTTTGGCCGCAGGAGCGGAGCCGCAGAAGCGCCCATGGGGTCGTAGGTGCGGTCCTAAGTGAGTTGGACGGTAGTCGCAGGTGCGAGGGTGTTTTGCATTTGCAAGCCTACTGATGCGATGAAGCTGCCTCAGAGGTCAGGAACTATGGAATCACAGTTGAAGGATTCTGTAGGTTCGCTCCTACAGGTTTGGGGTTTGGACCGCAGAAGCGGACTCACAAAATCGAGATTTGGCCGCAGAAGGGGCTGGTCAGGAATTTTAATTAAATCCCGCAGAAGCAAGCTTTCTTCCGGATAAGCGGAGCCGTAGATGCCGCTAGTGAACCCGTAGGAGCAGGAATGTTGGACAGAAGGTTATAAATGAGGGTTTGAGTCTTTCTTCATTTTTTACCTTGGAAGCTCGGTTTGTGGCGAATTTTGAGAGGGATTTCACTACAAATCAAGAGGTAAGCAACTTTCGGTCACTTTTATCTATTAATATTGAATACCCATTGATTTGACCACCTACATTATGCATTTTTAGGTGAAATTTGGGGGATTTTGGACTAGGTATTGGAGAGTATGATTTAAGGATTTGAGGTTTAGTTTTTGGTTGGAATTGAATATTTTCGTATGGTTGGACTCGTTATTGAATTGGTGTTCGGATTTTGTGTGTTTTGTGGGGTTCTGAGGCGTGGCCTCATGTTGACATTTTTGGTTGACTTTTTGAATTTGGTTAAAGAACTTAGCTTTTTTGTTTGGGATTGATTCTGATAGTTTGTATTGATTATATTAAGTTTGTGACTAGATTCGAGTGGTTCAGAGGCTGATTCACGAGGCAAGGGTTTGTTGGAGCATTGAGTTGCGCACTTTTATATAATTAACACATCAAAATTTGGTACTGAGGGTATGAATCCCTAGAATACATGTTATATGGCTGGTGTTGAGGTGACACACATGTTAGGTGATAGGCGTGTAGGAATGCACCGTGGTAATTATGACTGAGTTAATTCTATGGTACTGTATAGTTATCTAGTCTTATTTTGTCCGTGTAATTACTACGTGTTAGAGTAATTAATCTGTGATTTATGTTAAAAATCATGTCTAGGCTATGTGCTTATTTTTGTTGGGACTCACTTAGGTTATTTCCACAGTTGAATTAGTTGCTTAAACTGCGATTATGTACTCAGTCATGTTTATTCATACACATATCATATCTCAGTCCCTGTTATCATTTACTGTTATATCATGTTATCATCATTTGAGACTTTTGAGCCCCGTTATTACAACCCATATCAGCACGTGTTAGTTCATGCCATATGTTATTTAACATAAATCCAAGAAGTAATTATCTTTGAGATGATAAGAAGTTAATCCTATTGGTCTTAATTGATTTAAGGGTGTACAAGGGTGATTAACAAGTATTAGGAGTTAAACGAATCAAGGGTGTTGTAACTCATATTTTCTGGTAAACCTAGAGGTGCTTAATATACTCCAGAGGTCTTTTTTAAGGTATTTTAATCATATAATATCCGTATCATAACTCTTGAAGTCAAACGAGTTATGAAACAAAAGTCGACAAAAGTTGTCGCACATTAGGTTCATAATTTTACTTAAACATTAGGTCAAATGTTTCTAAGCTTTTCTCCCAATTTACAAGGAATTACAGGGTGATCTACCTACCAAATAAAAGATCTCTGAGTCTAGTTTCCAACGCATTAAACCGTTTGTTAATACAATCTCGGAGTATAGAGATAATTGTATTTCCGCAGACCTGCGCAGATTGGTAGGTGACAATTGGGGGTGAAACCTAGAGTTTGAAGAACCAATGAAAGGTCTGAGTTATCCAACAATTAAGGTAAGTTTACTGCTCTGTTTCATACATTTTTTCTCCTGTGAATTCATGGTAATTCGTTCTACACATGTAAGAACTCACGGGACGGTGATCGGAAGCCGTGAGTTCGAGTTATTCACTTGTAGCGGACTGTTTTGTGGATTGTTTTGTGTTGCTGTTGGGCTACGTGTTTTACTACTGTTTTGTGGAGTTTTGGAGGAAGAAGGATGTGGAGAAACACCATATATATTTAGGGTTGTGGGCTGATAGTTCTTTGTAACATTTCTGGGTCGTTTGACACGACTACGGTGGCCATCGTATGTATGAAGTGATTAGCTTGTATGTGGACTGTTTTGGGAGGCTCAATATGATTATTATTGATGTTGTTTTGGCTGTTTGGTGATTGTTTTGAATTGTGTGAAGTCATATATATAGGGGAGGTGCTGTCCGTTTCATCGTAGAATAGGTTGTGGTCGATACATAATAGTTATGACGCTTAAATGATAACGATAGTATCGTTTCTCTTATTGTAGACTAAGGGTTGTGACAGTTGCATAGCTTGAGATTGGGGCAGTATATACAAGGTATGTGAGGCTATCCCTTTCCTTCTTTTGCACGACCCCGATGGTTCATGAAAAGTTGATGTTGGTTCTCTTGTTTTTATGTTATCAATGTTGTTGGTACTTCCTGATTCTTATAAGGTTCATGGTGAAGAGTTAGTCCTAATAACGTGTACAGAGGATACCAACCTTATGTCACTCCAAAGGCTTAGAACGTATTTTCATGAGTCGAGCATGCATTATATATATGTATCTATTTTACTCTATCGAGCCGCGCTATAGTCGGCCGGGTACGGTACCAATTTTGCAACCACTGATCAGTTGGGTTTTACCGAGCTCCACGTGGACGGGTACGTTTCTACCGAGCCTCATGATGGCCCGGTACGTTTTTACCGAGCCTATTACGGTCGGGTATGGTATGATGATGATGATGCCCATAGAGGCGTATGTTTTAAAAGTTTATGTATATATATATATATATATATATGTATCATGCATTTCATGTCAGTAGCCCTCAGAGGTACCCAGATGTTACAGGTTGTATATTCTTTATCCCTGCTTACATTACTGTTCGTACTTATGGTTCCCTGCCTTACATACTCAGTACTTTATTCGTACTGACGTTCTTTTATTTGTGGACGCTGCATGTCGTGCTGCAGGTTCTGATAGACAGGCAGGTGTAGCTCCCCCACCACAGTAGGCTGTCCAGTTCAGCGGTGATTGGCGAGATCCCTTCTCCGGACTTGTCGTGGTTTGGGTATTCATTTTTGTCATAGACATTATAGGTATGTGGGGACCTTGTTCTGGCTATGTTGCAGTACTTATGTTCCTTTAGAGGCTCACAGACAGGTGCCGACTCATATATAGTTTGGTATGCCTTGTTGGCTGGTTTTTGTTGTATAGTCTTTCATGGTAGCGTGGTAGCTCGTACCTCATATATAGTTTGTTGATTGTCTGGTCATCCCATGTTATGTATGTTCATGCCATTATATTTTATTGTTGGTTGTCCATGATCTATGTCTACCATTTATATTGATCTCGTCAGCCCTAAAAGATAATAAAGAAGGTTCGATAAAATGTACGTTGGTGCTCGGCAAGTATGGTCAGGTGCTAGTCATGGCCCTCCAGTTTGGGTCGTGGCAAACTTGGTATCAGAGCAGGTCTGTCCTCGGGGTTGTCTATGAGGTGTTTCTAATAGAGTCTTGATTATCGATGTGTAGCGCGCCACATTTATAATCAGGAGGCTGCATGACATTTAAGGTTGTTACCTTTTTCCTGAATCTAGATCGTGCGCAGAGCTGAGTCATAAGTATTTGTCTCTAATATTAACCATGTTCCTTTCAGCAATGCTCACGACTAGGAAACAAGTGATTAGTAGACGCCTTGATACAGTTGCGGGAGAGGGTACCAGTCAGGTGCCTCCCGCCAAAGTGAGCCTCAGAGTGAGATGTCGTCTCAGACCTCATTTACTCCTTCTCCTCCAGAGGATATTAGAAGGCACCCAGCATCTCCAGCTACTCCATCTGGTACTACAAACCAGGATATGCGAGGTGCGGTACAGTTGTTGACTAGCTTGGTAGCTACTCAGGCTCAGAGGCAGAATACCGGTGCTGCTGATAAACCAGTTAGTGCGAGAGTTCGTGATTTTATTAATCTGGATCCTCCAGTGTTTATCGGGTCAGACCCCAAGGAGGATCCGCAGACTTTTATTGATCAGGTTCATCGTACACTGCGGGTTATGCATGCTAGTGATACGGAGGCAATAGAGTTGGCTTCTTATCGGTTACAAGATTTAGCAGTTTTCTGGTATGATAGTTGGGAAAGATCCACGGGTCTGAACGCTCCCCCACCTGTGTGGAAGGAATTTTCTGAGGCCTTTCTTCGTCACTACCTGCCAGTTGAGATACGACGAGCTAGAGCTGATAAGTTCTTGAACCTTCGACAGAGTAATATGAGTATGAGAGAGTATAGTATGCAGTTTGATTCTTTAGCAAGGTATGCTCCCCATATAGTGGCCGAGATGAGCGATAGGGTGCAAGGTATGCAGTTTGTGTTGCATGAGCTTATGAAGGATTTAGTTGAATTGCAGAGCGAGATTGTGGTAGTAATGGGGTATGGGTATTGTGGATTATCAAATGTTTTGTTCTATGGCTTCGAGCCTAGTGGGTGAGTCTGTTATCGACAACTTGATTGCATGGTTATGTGTTATATTAGTTTTGGTTTGAGGCATACTTGTGGATTGGTTATGACTAGCATAGGTAGATTTCGAGGATGGATCGAGTAACGAAATTTCTGGACGCATGATGTATTACACTTTATGAATATATTGAAAACTTGAAATGATTTGGGTTTGTTATTTCTAATGGATGTAATGTGCCAAGAAAAGGGAGTCACTCGATTGCGATAAGGTGAGGATTACTTCTTTAGTCGTTGGTGTGCTAATGAGCATAGGCCGTTCGGCTCGTTTTGGCGGTGCATTAGAGGTTAGAGCAGAGTGGATGCCTCTCGAGAAAGTTCTAATGATTTCACGATTCATATGTGGTATTTGAGGAATTTTAGAATTTGTAAATGGCTAAGATCTGAGATTTACATTGGATGGTGTCTAGACTTGCAGTAGTTGATATATCATTATGGATTCTACATTTCAATATTAGAATGGTAAAGGAAGCAACTTCAGATTCGCGGACGGTCTCTTCAGAGTGGGCATTTCAGTTGCGGTACAATTAGGGGATCAAGAGGGTATACATTGGCTTATGGGCCTTAAGACACGTGGTATTATGCTGGGATCTCTTATGGTGAGCTTTGGGTAAGGATCGCAGTGTACTAGTAAGGAGGAGTGTTAACTTGAAGTCAATTCGAAAAGCATTCGGGTAAACAAAAAAGCTTGGTAGTAGGTTGGATCAGCATGGTAACAGAAATGATTGATTCTTTTGGTTTTTTTGATATGGTGAGGCTTTACCGGTGTTTTGTGACATTACTCTTGGGTTGGGCGACATGCGTGACTTTGTTGAGTTAGAGGGCTTCAGCTCTGATGGTTATGTCTTGTGCTAATGGGTTTCGAAGTGTTCTTAATGGTGTCGACCTCGGCTTGAGATGGATATGTTCTACAAGCATGGGGAGTTTTTTGTGCGTTGTGATTTTCTCGTGTATGGGTTTTTAGTGGTAGGTTTCTGGCTGATGGAGCATGTATCTGACATATGAGTTAGAGTTGATAATGGGATTCTTGTGCTTTCATATGATGGTATATTAGAGGCGGTGCATTGTGTGGGATTGAGATTTGCATGTGCAAAATTGTGGTTTAGTTTCCAATAGAAGGTCATGAGTTCTAGACATTTTGGACAGTTTCTGATGTTTAGAAGAATGCTGGCACTATCTTGTCTCACATGAGAAGAGGGTGCATTTTAGAAGGCGCCTTGTGTTTTGACTTACATATGCTTCATTGGTATTGCGGTACTCGCCTGGTTGATCCACCGCTGATGTTCAGATTTAGCTATGTGGCACGGAAGAATTATAGAAGTATTTCTCATGAGATGATTTTTTATGAGGGAGGTGTTAGTCATTCGAATGGTGGAGTTGGGATCAGTTATGGTGATTAATGTATTCTAGGGATTTGGAGGCTAGGAGCGCTCTCAGAGGCAGACTGTTCCTTGGTTGCGGACTATGAAGGTATGGCCAAAGTTAGACAGCTAATAGTATGTGTTATGGTTAAGTTATTGTGGACTTTTAGAGGGTCATTTCTCTATTCTTGGATGGCTGAAGTTCATTTGGGGCCCATTGTTAGGCCTAATAAGGATGTGTATTCTACATCGGGTCGGATTTTGTAGCTCATCACTGCTATTGTTAAGGAGTGTGTCATTCAGTTAGAGATGAGCTTGTTCATGTTCTAATAAGTTCTATGTGTTACTCTTCTATGATACGATGGATTGTGATATGTTGGTTAATTGTACACATGTGCATTTTGATTTGGGCCTTCGAGCGAAATTCGAACGAGATGGTTCTTAGGGTGCTGAGTGGTTGATTGTAGCATGGTTATGGTCATGCATTTCATGTGTTTGTTGTTGACTTGCATATGGTTGTTGATTTTAAACATTTTGGGTCGAGGTATTTCATGTGGACCACTGGGTCATGCACTCTGGCGAAGTTATGTTGGGACATGTTCCTTTGAGATAGATTCGTGTGCTTTGGTTCCCCTTTGTGTGATAGGTTTGAAGCAGTGCGCTTGTGGTGGTATCTGTTGAGCTTGAGGAATAGTTCTCACATTTGATTCTCTTTCCATTATTGGGTACATTAGAGTTGTTGCTTGTTAGTGCATGGATTGCACGGTAAGTGGCTCGAGATGGTGCTGGTGTGGCATATTGGTGGAGTAGCTTGTACTAGATGTGATGAGGTTATTAGACCTGGAATGATTTCTATTGAACTTGATTAAGGTATGTTTGTAAGAATAACATCTCTAGTCAACTTAGAATTTGTCTATGGTTCTTATCGGGCGATAGAGCTCCAGAACTGAAGCTATATTCTTTGACCTCAACTTTCGAACCTGTCAGTCCAAAATGACCACCGGCTCCACATCATATGTCAAATCACCGTCTAACTGAACCATGTTGAAGTCTAAAACATGAGACGGATTGCCGAAATACATCTGCAGCTTGGAAACATGCAACACTAGATGAACACTCGATAGACTAGGCGGCAATACAAGCTTGTAATCCACCTCCCCAATCTTCTCAAGCACCTCAAACGGGCCAATATACCGAGGGCTCAACTTGCCGTTGTTCCCGAACCTCATAACACCCTTCATAGGAGAAACTCTGAGCAATACATTCTCCCCCACCATGTAAGCAACATCTTGAACCTTCTGAGTGGCGTAACTCTTTTGTCTAGACTGTACCGTGCGAAGCCAATCCTGAATCAACTTAACCTTGAACAAAGAATCCTGAACCAAGTCACTACCCAAGGCCTCATACGGACCTATCGAATACTCGACTGGTAGCTGTTGTTGTTGGCAAACTCTTCGAGAGGCAGAAACTGATCCCAAGGACCCCCGAAATCCATGACACAAGAGCGTAACATATCCTCCATATCTGAATAGAGCACTAGAACTGTCCGTTCATCTGAGGGTGGAATACTATACTCAACTCAATCTATGTGCCTAACTCTCGCTGCACTGCTCTCCAAAACTGCGATATGAACTGTGTGCCTCGATCTGAAATGATGGAAACTAGCACACTGTGAAGGCTAACAATCTCGCGAATATAAATCTCAGCCAACCACTCTTAAGAATAGGTAGTCCCAAATGGAATCAACTGCGCGGACTTGGTCAACCGATCCATAATCACCCAAATAGCATCAAACTTCCTCGAAGTCCATGGAGTCCTAACTACGATGTCCATGATGATATGTCCCCACTTCCACTCAGAAATCTCAAGCCTCTGAAGGAAACAACTCCGCCTTTGATGAATTGAATACTATGAATTGTGGGCCTCCTCAAGAATCAAGTCACGTAACCCATCTACATTGGCACACAAATCCGACCCTGCATCTGCAACACCCCATCATCCCCAATAGAAACCTCCTTGACATCACCATGCTGAACTGTGTCCTTAAGGATAAGCAAATGGGGGTCATCATACTGACGCTCTCTGATGCGATCATATCAGGAAGATCGAGAAACCACACAAGCTAGAACCTGGCTAGGGTCTGAAACATCTAACCTCATGAACTGATTGGCCATGGCCTGAACATCTTATGCAAGCGGTCTCTCACCAATAGAAATATAAGCAAGGCTACCCATTTTCACAGCTTTCCCACTCAAGGCATCGGCCACCATATTGGCCTCTTCGGGGTGATACAATATGGAAATATCATAGTCCTATAGCAGCTCCAAACATCTCTGCTGCCTTAAATTTATATGCTTTTGGTTGAATTAGTGTTGGAGACTCCGATGATCCGTAAATACCTCATAAGACACACCGTAGAGATAATGCCTCCAAATCTTCAGTGCATGAACTATGGCTGCCAACTCCAAATCATGAACTGGGTAGTTCTTCTCCTGAGGCTTTAGTTGGCGTGAAGCATAAGCAATCACTATACTCTTCTGCATCGAGACACACCCAATACAATTCCGAGAAGCATCACACACTGTATAAGAACCTGATGCTGAAGGCAAAACTAGAGCTGGAGATGTGGTCGAGGCAGTCTTGAGCTTCTGAAAGCTTTGTTCACACTCATCCGAACACCTGAATGGAGCACCCTTCTGGTTCAACCTGGTCAAAAGAGCTACAATGGATGACAAACCCTCCACGAAGCGACGATAACATCTAGCCAAGCTAAGGAAACTCCGAATCTCAGTAGTTGAAGACGGTTTGGGATAACTCTAAACCACCTCAATCTTCTTCGTATCTACCTTGATCCCCTCACTGGACACTACGTAAGGGCGCCATCGAGTTAAGCCAAAACCAACACTTGGAGAACTTCTCATAAAGCTTCTCCTCGGTTAACCTCTGTAGTACAATCCTCATATATTGTGCATGCTTCTCCAAGCTACGTGAGTACACCAGGATATCATCAATAAATACTATGATAAACTAATCAAGATATGGCTGGAATACACTGTTAATCAGATGCATAAATGCTTCTAGGGCGTTGGTTAGCATAAAAGACATCACAAGGAACTCATAGTGACCATAGCGGGTCCTGAATGCCGCCTTCATAATATTCCAGGCCCGAATCGTTAGTTGGTGATACCCATACCTCAAATCAATCTTGGAGAACACTCTAGCTCCTTGAAGCTGGTCAAATAAGTCATCAATGCCGGCAACTGATACTTGTTCTTACTTGTAACTTAGTTAAACTTCCTATAGTTTATGCACATCCAAATAGTACCATCATTCTTCTTCACAAATAGAACCAGTGCACCCGAAGGAAACACACTAGGCCTAGTGAACCCCTTATCAAGAAGCCCTTGAAGCTGCCCTTTCAATTCCTTCCTCTCTACTGGTGCTATATGATATGAAAGAATAAAAATGCGCTGAGTGTCCGGCAACAAGTCAATACCAAAATCAATATCCCTGTCAGGTGGCATGCCCGCAAGGTCTGCAGGAAACACATCTAGAAACTCTCGCACTACCGGAACAGAATAGTAGGAATATCAACACCAACGTCCCTCAGAAAAGCAGAATATGAAAAACACCCTTTCCTAACCATCCGTTAGGCCTTCATATATGAAATCACACTACTGGAAACATAGTCTAGAGAATCTCTTGACTCGATCCTAGGTAAACGCGGCATTACCAACGTCCTCGTCTTAGCGTGACATTGCAGAATAGAATGACATGGAGACAACCAATCCATACCCAGAATCACGTTGACATCAACCATACTAAGCAATAAGAGATCGACTGTAGTCTCCAATCCTCCAATGGTCACCACACACGACCGATACACACGGTCCACAATAATAGTTTCGTCCACCGACATAGATACATGAACAAGCGAAACTAAAGACTCATGGGGCATATCCAAATAATGAGTAAAATAGGAAGATACATATGAATAAGTAGAACAAGGGTCAAATAATGTAAAGGAATCCCTGTGGCACAGTAGCCTGGCAGGGATAGCATAGAATCGAGCCTCACTACCACCTGATCAGCCTCCCCCTAGTATCCTGGCAGGGATAGCACAGAATCGAGCCTCACTGCCACCTGATTGGCCTCCCCCTTTAGGGCAACCTCTAGCTGCCTAAGCCCCTCCTCGAGCTGACTAGAAGGGTGGTAAAGTAACTAGTGCGGAAGTCATAGCCTGGGGCCTCTGCTGTGGAGCCCTACGAAATAACCTGGGGCAATATCTCTTGAGATGGCTCAAATCCCCGCACTCGTAGCAACCCCTCCTGACGGGTTGCTGACCTTGATAACCTGAGGAACTACCTATACAAGCCTGTGAAGGTGAAGCATGGTAAGAACTCTATGATGGTAATGCACTGAAGGATGACTGATCCGAATGAGCACTATGGGAAATACAGCTCACCGATGCACTAGGATGAACCGGAAGAGCCATCTGAGCGGGCCTATAAGGACGAACCCTACTCTGGTGGGACTGCCTTCAAAAAGAAGCACCTGTGAAACCAACTGAACCACGAGGCCTATTGGCCTCCCTCTCATCACCCTCCTAACTAAGAGTCTGCTCAAGCCGCCTAGCAATATCAACCACCTTATCGAACATAGCAACTGATGCAATCTCCTGAGTCATGGCTAAACAAGAGGCCATCAAAGAACCTCCTAATCCTCCCCCTCTCTATGGGAACCAAACAGATCCCGTGACGAGCTAACTCTAAAAATCTCATCTCGTACTAGGTCACAGAAATACCCTCCTAGCCTAGCTGCTCAAACTACCTACACAACTCCTCCCTACGGGTCGATGACACAAATTTCTCCAAGAAGAGAATGGAGAACTCGTGCCATGTAAGTGGTGCAACGCTGACTGTCCTGATCTGCTCATAGGCCTCCCACAATTTGAAGGCTACCCCAAACATATGAAGAGTAGTAAATGTGACCCAACTAGTCTCTACAATACCCGATATGCAAAAAAATCTGCTGGCACCTGTCAAAGAAGTCCTAAGCATCCTCTGACTCAGCCCCACTCAATGATGGAGGCTTGAACCTCCCAAGCCTCTCCAGTCTCTTCTACTTCTCATCACTCATAGTAGGACCGACCTGGGCTTGAGCAACTACAACCGGCTGGGCTGGTAGTACCCCCAGTGTTTGATATCCCTACACTACCTGCTCTGGAGTACGAGCGGTGAGAGTTCGAGCACCTCCCTCGGCCTGTGAAGTGACTACACGGCTGAAACCTAAACTTCCTAAGCAAGGCTAGTGAAAACAGTCAATATCTAGGCTAGAGCTTCTTGAAGGAATGGAATCACAATGGGCACAACTGGTGCCTAAGCTGGTCCTACTAGCTCAACTATATCTGGAACCTGCTTTTGATATACAGCAACTGGTGGATCTACAGGTGCTGCTCTAGCTGCGGTACGAGTTGCACCTTGTCCTCTTTTACGGCCATGGCCTCTTGAGGCCCTAGTTGGTGGTACTGGTAGCCGTCCTCCTAGTCCGATAGCACGTGTCCTCACCATCTATGAGAGAATACAATAAGAGAAGTTTAGTTTGCCAAAATCAACAAATCCGCATGACAAGAATACAAGAATGTGAACTTTTTCCTAAGGGTTCGGCAACCTCTCAAAGATAAGTATAGACATCTACATGCCGATCCGCAAGACTCTATTAAATCTGCTTATGACTCATGAGACCTACATATCCTAGGCTCTAATACCCTCTATTTTCCATATATGTTCCAAATCACTGATCAATATTCCTAATATCCGCGTGTACACCATCGAGAGAGAAATATAAGAGGGTGACACTAGGAGGATGGATCCATATTCACATGCAAGCACGGCCAATTCAATGTGGTGCTAGCCTGGCATGACCACAGGCCCAATATCATAACTCACTCGGCGTGGTCACAAGCATAACAGTGCAATCCGCCAAGCGTGGTCACACACATATCAATACAATCTGCCTGGCGTGGTAACAGGCATAACAACACAATCTACCGGGCGTTGCCATAGGCATAATAACACAATCCGCCCAGCGTAGTCACAGGCCTAACAATACAATCCACCTGGCGTGGTCACAGGCATGACAACACAATTTGCCTGGAGTAGTCACAGGCCTAACAACACAATCGCCCGGTGTGGTCATAGGCCTCCAGTCCAAACATATTAGACAGAAGCAAGTAAACAAGTATACATGTATGAAACAAGAGAAAATCAAATGTCGTGCTCCTGGACTGGTATAAATGACATGCTAAATTTTAGGCATGTGCAAGTGTACTATCATTGCTTAAACCGGTAATTTTTAGCGAAGAATAGCATTTATCAGTTCTTTCAAGGATTAAGCCCCTACGTTGCCTTGATCGTCGCTCGGATAGTTCACAACAATGCCAAAAATGTGCAAAGCATCATAGCTTAAGGTTTAACAGTCAAATTCTGGGCTTATAAGGGCTTGAGCGCAACCCGAACATGAATAAATAATCCCCGTGCCCGTACATAGGTTCATTCTAACGCATGTGCGCACCACATAGCACGTAGCTATCACAACAACTCGGGCAACTAGTGGCTCAACCGAGCTTAAATAAGATACTTACCTCAAGTAACCAAATCACTCCGCTAGCAAGCCCTTCCCATGCGTATCGACCTCCAGAAGGCTCGAATCAAGAAAGATATTACGTAATACTATAATAAAAAGCTATAGGAATTGATTCCAAATAATAAATCTAAGGTCTTTGACTAATGTCAAAAAGGCAACCCAAAAAGTCAACCTTGGGCCCACGTCTCGAAATCTGCCAAAATTAACAAAATCTGAACACTCATTCGATAATGAATTCAACTATACCAAAATTACCCGCATCTGCGATCGTGCAGATGTGGAAAAAATCCTCACCTGTGATGCCTCATTCGCTTCTGCAGTCACGCACCTGCGACCAAATATTTTGCAGGTGCGATCGCACCAGACCTGGTGTACTTCAGCAATTCCTCAAGTCCAAACTCATCCCGATTCCAATCCGTATCACACCTGAGGCCCCAAGGACCCCATCCAAACATACCAACACATCCCAAAGCATGATAGGAACTTAATCGAGACCTCAAATCACATCAAACAACTCTAATAACAAAAATCGCACTCCAATTCAAGGTTAATGAAACTATTGAATTTCCCACTTGTACAATCGATGCCGAAACCTATCAAACCAACTCCTGTTGACCCTAAATTTTGCACACAAGTCATGAATGACACAATGGTGCTATTAAAACTTCCAAAACCAATATCCAAGCCCGGTAACAACAAAGCCAATTCTTGGTTAAACTTCTCAACTCTCTACACATCAACTTTTTTCAACTTTTGGCAATTCAAGCTAGAATCATCTAAGGACCTCCAAATCAATATCCGGACAAACTCCTAAGTCAAAAATCACCATACTGAGCTTCCAGAACCATCAAAACTCCATTATGGAGCCGTTTACACATAAGTCAACATCCGATAAACTCTTTCAACTTAGGCTTCCAACCTTAGGACTAAGTATCCCAATTCATTCTAAAACATTCCCTGAACCAAAATAACTATCCCAGGGAGTTACATGGCCACAAATGATCATAGAATAAGCAATAAATAGGGGAACATGGCTATAATACTCAAAACGATCATCCGGGTCGATACAGTTCCTAACATGGAAGCTTAAGTTGGAAGTGTTATCTAAGTTAGGCTTTTGTGTTTTGTACCTTGGATTGAAGTTTTGATGGTTCCGTTAGGTTTGTATTTATGTTCTAGTGTTCCAAGATGATTTTTAAGCTAATTGCCAAAAGTTGGATGTTTGAAGATTTGGACAGTTGATAGGTTTGATCCATCGTTGACTTTGTGTTTATTGATGTCCATTTGGTCTGTCAAGCCTTGGAATATGTTTTTACAATGATTTATAATGTGTGTGAAAAAATTGGGGCTATTCCTAATTGTTTGGACGTGTTCGGCATATGTTTAGAATTTTTCAATATGAAATAGTTCATTAAGCTTGAACTAGGGTGTGATTCGTGGTTTTTATGTTATTTTGTTGGATTTACGGTCTCGAGCACGTCTGTGTTATGTATCTGGACATGTTGGTATGTTTAGACGGGTTCCCAAGGGGCTGATCAGGTGAGTTACGAATATGTTTCACATGGTTTTGGCATAGCTAAGATAGCTGGTTCTTCTGTTGTCGCATTTGCGAGGTATAGATCGCAAATGCAATTGTCGCATTTTGCAAGATATCTTTTGCATTTGCAAATCTGGGCGAGATGGGCATTCATTGTATTTGTATGGTGGGGCCCCGCATTGATCTGCATTTGCGAGCTTACTATCTCATGTACGATAGTGGTCTGCAGTGGAAGCATTGCATTTGTGAAGCATTTGATCGATTCTGCGAGTAGGCAGCTTAGTTGGAACCTTCGCAACTGCGAAGGGTAATGTTGCAATTGCAACTTTAGCTAGGAAGGCTAGGTTTGTAATTGCGAGCCTTTGGTCTCATTTGCGAGGGTGCAGTTATACTTAGCCGACATTTAAGGGTTTGAGTTAATTTTATCACATATTGAGATTGGTAGCTCGTATTGAGGTGATTCTATGGGAGATTTCTACCCACTTTGATTGAGTAAGTGTTTAGAGTCACATTTGAATATTATTCATGATTCTATCATTGATTTTGGCATTTGATTTGTGAATCTAATAGTGAAAAATTTGGGAGTTTTGTTATAACTTTTCTAACATGAAAATTTGGGATTTGAACATCGGTCGGAATCGGATTTCATTGAAATTTTTATGGTTGCACTCGTATTTGAATGGGTTGTCGGGAATTGTGAGTTTTGTTAGGTTCCGGGGTGCGGGCTCGGGGTTGACTTTTAGGTTTACTTCTCATACTTGTTAAAGATTCTAATTTTATCATTTGGGTTTGATTCCTATGGCATTATTTGATGTTCTTGAGTTTTTTTTGGCTAGATTCGAGTCGTTCAGAGATCGGTTCGTGCGGGAAGGAATTTTAGAGTATTTATTTTTCTTGGTTGAGGTATGTATCTTGCTAGTCTATTGGAAAAAATAACCCTTAGGATATGACCTTGTTTGTTTAATTGAAATATGTGAGGAGCTATATATATACGAGGTGACGAGCATTTATACGGATGTTATATGTGATTCATGATCGGCGTGGTGTTTAGGCGGTACTATGCCTTTATTGGGATATTATGTTGTGTGCTATCATGCTTTCCTGTTTTGTATGACTACATGAGCATCGTGAATCATGCTTGAGATCATGTATAGGTGTTGATGTCCTGTTGAGCATGATATTTGTTGTTGTATGGCGTATCCGACAGATTAGTGATGTAGTTGTGTACTCGCACATGCATACACCTTGGCATGATATCTCCTTCACTCCATGAGTGTGTGATTTGATATCCGTATTCGTATACATGTATTCTTCTACGTGCCTTCTATGCCATGGACTGGAATGGCAGCACGTGAATGGTCCGTGCAGGATGCGTTCTTTTGGCACGTGAGTTTGTACGTGTGGTATTACGATTATGGCACATGAGTTATCCATGCAATTGTTGCACGTAAGTTGTCCATGCAGCACGTTTGTTGTTTATGCAGCACGTGAGTAAGGATCCGTCTCCTTAGGGTCACCCTCTCATATTTCTCTCTTGATGGTGTATACGCAGGTTGTGAGAAACCAATGGGTTTATAGTTATTTTGGTTATGGAAAAGTGATCCTTTGTTGGAATTTGCATCTCTTCTCTATTTGCAAACTCTTTTAATGTATACATGATTTAATTACATATCTTTTGTATATGCTAGCTCCGGAGTGTATACATGCTCTTATCGATATCTTCTCTATATGCTTACCTTATTTGATGAGATGAGACACGATTCATATCTTCTCCATATGGGAATCCACGTGAATTGACTAGGTTAATCATTCATATCTTCTCTATATGTGATTGTTGAAAGATTAATAGAGTAATCATGCATAGATTGTCTATATGCACTTGGTGAAGGATTAATTGATATTTCATTCATATCTTCTCCATATGAAACTACCGAAGGATTATCTGGTACTTCATGCATATCCTCTCTATATGCAACTGGGGGAGGATTATTTGATACTATACACATATCTTCTCTATGTGAAAGCTTGATGATTTAATGATGTTGGACGCATATCTTCTCTATATGCTGAGTTATTGGATTGTAATAGTATCTGGGCATATCTTCTCTATATGATGTTTTTGATGTATTATCCGATAGCACAAGCATACCTTTTTTACTTGTTGAACTGTTAAGGGACTTGCACACACCTTCTCTATGTGCATTGTGTCGTACTTGTATTTCTTGTTTACACTTCGTTATTGCTGCTAGGTATACGGATATGTTATTGAGTTGTGCATGTTATATATATATATATATATATATATATATATATATATATATATATACATACATACATATATAGTGTATCCTTGACCTGAGAGCTTGTCATTACTTCACCGAAGTTAGTCACGATACTTACTGAGTACATGGGCTCTGTTGTATTCATACTATACTTCTGCACCCTGCATGCAGATCTTGGAGTTGAGCTCATGTGGATGACGGTGATTATCATTGAAGATGTACCTGCTTTCTGATATAGCAACCACTTGTCCTTGGTAGCTTTTGAGTTTTACTCTGTTCGTGTATATTCCAAAAAAATGTTGTATTTATTTTTGTACCTGCTTTGTAAATCTAAATCATAGCGGCTCGTGACATTTACTATCAATCCTTGGGGTATTGTACGGAAATTAAACTATTTTATTTATTAATTATAGTTGCAAAGGGCTATGGACGCTTGACATATGTCTTTATACGTTGTACAGTCTCGAGTTATGAGCGTGTTGAGGGATCTTTTGCTCAAGATGAAGGTGTAAGGCTAAGCAGTTGGGCCATATCATGTGAGATGGTGTGAGGTTGTGTGATTCTTATAAGGTTCTATGAAGAGTTTTCTTTCAACCTAGTAAGATGTATGTGCTGCAATTTGTGTTTGGATCGCTTGAAGAAGTTTGCTCGACCATCACGAGGATGAGTGTGCATTCGACAGATGATTTTGGATGTTCTAGGACTAGTGCTATATAATCTTATGAAGAATTCACCTGAATAACAGTGCAAGAGCATGGAAGGAAGAGCAACGTGAGTCATGACGCGATGTGTTAGCCAAGTGGGGGAGTCTACCCTTGACGATCAGATCTTATGGGCATGTGTTGTTGCAGTTCCTGGACTAGGTGATGCTTAGGTTTGGCTATGATCATATAAGCTAACCTTGAGGAGGATTTTCCCGAAGAATTTTCTGATTGCATGATGTACTATGATTTATTGATATATAAAGGACATGAATCGACTTAGGTTTGCTTTTCGTTGTGGATATAATCGCTTGGTTGCTTCTTTTGGTTATTCATATGTTGGTAGGGCGCACATCATTCAGCGCGTAGTGGCTGCGTTTTAGGGATCAGAGCAAGGTGAGTGACTTTCGATGAGGTTCTAATGGGTTCAAGATTCATATGTGGCATTTAAGGATTTCCAGAGGTGTGTATGGCTGAGGTTTGAGATTTGTACCGGATGGCGCAGAGGCTTGCAGTATTTCTATATCATTATTGATTCTACCTATTTGTATTAGGTAGATGAGAGAAAAAACATCATATTCGTAAAAGGTCTCTTCTGAGCAGGCATTTTGGGTTGCGGTACTATTGGGTGCATGAGAGGGGTTAAAGTGGCTTATGGGCCTTCAATCGACATGGTTTTGCATTTGAGTCACTTGGGATGTCTTTCAATTGAGGTTTATTGGGTCGGGGGACGAGGATTGTTACCTTCAGAGAAGATCAGGAAGAATTGGGAGATGTTGGGTCAGCTTAGCAGCGGTTTGGATTAGTGTAGCGGCAGAAACGATCAGTTCATTTGGCACGTTAGACTTTTGCATGTGTATTGGGGCAGTACCTTTGGGTTTAGCAGTCTACGTGACTTAGTTGACTTAGAGGGATTCAGTTTTGACATCTCGGTTATGTGCTATTAGAAGTTGAAGAGGTTGTGCTGGTGTTGGCACAAATCGAGGTACAACGTTTAGGTATGGGCAGCCATTGTGGTTTGAAGATATTACTATGAGCACATGAGTTATGTGGTACTTTGTGTGTTTACATCTTGGGAATGTAATTATGGCTTGACGGAACTTGGGGAGACTTCTTCAGCGTGTATATGCAAGAATCGGATCTTACAAAATATTTTGGATGTTAGATATTGGTTCTAAGGTTTATGGGCTAAGGTTGAATAAAGAATCTTCAGATGGTTTTTGGTGACATGGGATCACCCATAGGTATGTGTATGATGAGCTTATATAGTGATTTGATTAGTTTGGAAGGAGTCTTGGCACGTTTGAGGACGAACATATATTTAAGAAGGGGGGAATGCAAAGTCCTGGCTGGTCGTCTTGTGTATTTGCACCTCTTTCCCCCATTGTTGTCTCTTCTATGCTTTTTTGTTGTTTCAAGACTTGCAAGAGTGGTTGGTTTAGTTCCGGGAAGATTTTTGATTCGTTTGGAACACTTAGTTCCAAGCATGGAAGCATAAGTTGGAAGTGTTTCCCAAGTTTGAAATTTGTGAATTGGACCTTAGGTCGGAGTTTCGATGGTTCCTTTTGGTCCGAATGGTGATTTTGGACTTGGGCGTATTCCATGATTTGAGTTTTTGTGTTCCTAGGTTGTTTGGAGAGTTGATAAGTTTGATCCATAGTTGACTTTGTGGTTATTGATTTCCGTTTGGGATTTCGAACCTTGTAATAGATTCATATGATGATTTATGAATTGTGTGCAAAATTGTCGGTCATTCCCAGTTGTTAAGACGTGTTAGGCATGAGTTTGGGTTTTTGAAATTTCAAATAGCTCATTAAGCTTGAATTGAGATGTGATTCCCGGTTCTGATGTTGCTTTGTGGGATTTGAGGTTACGAGTAGGTCCATGTTATGTTTTGGCACAGGTGGGCATGATCTGCGGGGTCTCGAGGGGATCGAGTGAGTTACATATTTGTTTCAGATGGTTTTGGCTTAGCTGGGATTGCTAGTTCTTTTGTTCCCGCACTTGCGAGGTATAGGTCACAAATGTAACTATCACATTTGCGAGGTTTCTTTTGCACTTGCAAATCTGGGTGAGATTGGCGTTCTTTACATTTTCAAGATGGAGGTTGCATTTGCGAACTGTGATTGTCTGCAATCGCGAGCATAGTGGCGCATAGCGATAATGGTCTGCGGAGGAAGGCTTCGCATTTGCGAAAATATTTGATCGATTTTGCACGTAAGCAGCTGAATTGGGACCTTCACAATTGCGAAAGGTACTGTCACAATTACGACTTTGACTGGATAGGATGGTTTCGCAAATGTAAGCCTTTGGTCAAATTTGCGATGGTCGCATTTGCGAGCCTTCGGTCACAAATGCGAGACCTACAGCTCAATACTTAGATGCCATTTCGGGTTCGAGTTCATTTTATCATATTATGAGGTGGGGAGCTCGGATTTAGGTGATTCTTGAAGCCATTTTAACCCACTTGGATTGGATAAGTATTTTCAGTTAGATTTGAACATTATTCATGATTCAATCTTTGATTTTAACATTTGATTTGTATCTAAGAGGGAAAAAATTGGAGGATTTGGCAAAACATTTCTAAAGTGAAAAATCAATATTTTAACATTGATTCGGAGTCGGATTTTGATGAAATTTTTATGGTTGGACTCGTATTAGAATGGGTTATCGGATATCATGATTTTTGTTGAGTTCCAGGGTGCGGGTACGGGTTGACGTTTCATTTTACTTTGCATCTTTGTTAAATATTTGTCCGTTATAGTTTGGATTTGATTCCTATGGCATTATTTGATGTTATTGAGTTCTTTTTGGCTAGATTCGAGCTGTTCAGAGAACAGTTCGTGTGGGAAGGCATTTTACAATATTGATTTTGCTTGGTTGAGGTAAGTATCTTGTCTAATATTGTTGGGGAAATAACCCTTAAGATATGGCCGTGTTTGTTTAATTAAAGTATCTGAGAATCGATGTATAGACGAGGTGGCGAGCGTATATATGGGTGCTATGTATGATTAATGACCGGGGTGGTGTTTAGGCGGTACTATTCCTTTATTTGGATATTGTGCTTCGTGCTATGATGCTTTAGATATTTGTATTCCTACATGAGCTCCGTGAATCATACTAGAGATCATGCTTAGGTGTTGATTATTTCTTGAGCATGATATTTGCTATTGTATGGCGTATACGCCTGGTTTGAGTTGTAGTTGTAAACTCGTACACGCATGCACCATATCATGATATCTTATTCAGTCCATGAGTATGTCAATTGATATCCGTTATTCATATACATGTGTTCTTGTATACGCCTTATGTGTGATGGACTGCATTGTCAAAACGTAAGTGGTTCATGTGGGATGAGTTATTTTGGAATGTTAGTTGTCCGTGCAAAATTATGCTTCTGAAAATTGAGTTGTCCATGCAATTGTTATTATTGGCACATGAGTTATCCGTATGGCACATGAGTTGTCCGTGCAGCGTGTGGATAAGGATCCATCCCCTAAGGTTCACCCTCTCATGTTTCTCTCTTGATGGTGTACACACAGGTTATGAGAAATCGACAAGCTTTTGGTTGTCGTGAATATGGAAAGGTGATACTTGGTTGCACTTTGCATCTCTTCTTTATTTACAAATTTATGATGTATATATAATTTTACTGCATATCTTCTTTATATGCTAGCTCCAGAATGTATACATGACTTTATGCAAATCTTCTTTATATGCTACCCTACTTGATGAGATGAGACACAATACTTATCTTCTCTATACGAATCTATGTGACTTGACTTGTTTAATCGATCTATGTGACTTGACTTGTTTAATCCTGCATATCTTCTTTATATGCAATTGGTGACGTTTTAATTGTGTAATCATGATATCTTTTATATATGCACTTGTTGAAGGATTAATTGATATTTCAATCATATCTTCTCTATGTGCAATTGCTGAACATTAACTCGTACTTCATGCATATACTCTCTATATGCAACTGTCGGAGGATCATTTGCTACTCTACACTTATCTTCTCTATATGCAAGCTTGTTGATTTAATGATGTTGGACGCATATCTTCTTATGCTGAGTTGTTGAACTAGAATAGTATTCGGGCCTATCTTCTCTAAAAGTAGTTGTTGATGTATTATCTAATATTAGAAGCATACCTTCTTTACATTTTGAACTGTTAAGGGACTTGCAAACATCTTCTCTGTGTGCACTGTGTGGTACCTATGTTTCCTGTTTAGACCTTGTTACAGTTGGTAGGTATACGGGTATGTTACTAAGTTGTGCAGGTTATATATATATCATATAGCTTTGACCTGAGACCTCGTCACTACTTCATCGAGGTTAGTCAGAATACTTACTGAGAACGTAGGATCTGTTTTACTCATACTATAATTCTGCACCTTGTGTGCAGATCTTGAAGTTGAGCTACTATGGATGAGGGATACTATCATTGAAGATGTACCTACTTTGCAGATATAGTTACCTCTTGACCTTAGTAGCTTTGGATTTGTACTCTGTTCATGTATATTCCAAACAGATATTGTATTTCTTTTTGTACTTGCTTTGTAAATCTGAATCTTAGTGGCTCATGACTTGTACTACTAAACCTTGGGATGTTTTATGGTAATTCAGCTATTTTATTTATTAATTATTTATGATCTTCATTAGAATTGTGTTAACTGTTGTTTGGCTTACCTAGTAGGTTGGGTTATATGCCATCACGACTAGGTGAAATTTGGGTCGTGACGCTAACTCACTACTATCTACCCTGAAGCAACTCATTCTTCACCAGCAATAACTGCATCTTCTATAGGAACAGAACCATCTTCCTCACCAGTAACATCCTCTACCCCATCAACATTTTGTTATTCAGCGGAACAATCTTTTAAATGAAAACTAGTCTGAGGCTCTTCAATAGGTTGCTGTGCATTTAAATTATTTGGACAAACTTCAACTTCTGCCCTAGATGACTTACTTATTGAGTCATTACTATATTGAGTAACTTCCGGCCCACACAAATAGCAACCTGGGACCATAGTATCAACAACCTCCTTAATAACATGTAAAACGTGCACATTTAGTTCTCCATCCTTACAACGGCAAGCAACATTATATAAAAACCCTCAATAGATGTGTACCCTAGCTCCTTTGTATGAAAATGAAATTCAAGAAGGGATAAGTGGTTCCGATCAACAGAAAATTCATTCATAACTATATTGGTGACATATTTTGCATCTAGTGATTTGATAAAGGTCCACCATGTTGAAAGCATACAAGAATAGACATATTGTACCCTACATTGAGAAAGAAAAAGTAAGAAAAAGGCATGTTAAAAATATATGGAAAAAAAAAAAGAACAGATAAAGCTCTAACTTTGGGTCTGAGATTCCAAAAAACAACATTACTAACACGCAACCACAAAAAAATAACTATGTATAAATATGTAAATAGAGCGTTACTTACCAGTAAAAAACGATGAAAATGGATTCAGGTAGACGGATTTGGAAGCACAAAGAAGAGGTTCACAATGAAATTTTTGAGTTAGGGTTTTTGTTTTTTTATGGACCGATGAAGGAAAAATGGGGATGGGTAATCCAACTTAGTGTAGTGTATTAATGTCATGACCCAAATTACACCATAGGGGTAATGATGGCATCTAGTCTCTAAAATTAGGTAAGCCGATCACTTACAACAGTTAAAGCAATAAAGACATGGTATAATGATACAATGTTTATCATAATTGTGGAAATAAAGGTAGTACAAGCCAAAACTGCGATAACCACAAAGATATCTCTATAACTAGGTAATATAGAATCACGAGCTCTAATTGAATACATATAAGAATCTGAAAGTACAATATTGATTGGATAGGGAAGTGATAGTATAAATATAAAGAAAAGGATTTCAAAGTATATGCAGCTACCTTGAATACTTACGATCAAAGAAGTTCTCATTGCCTGGGTTTGGTACATCCAACACTAGGATCTGCACAAAAAAATAGCAGAAGTGTAATATGAGTACACCACGTTCGGTACTCGGTAAGTGTGAATACTAACCTCGGTGAAGTAAAGACGAGGTTCAAGTCATATGATACTCACTAGTCAAAATAACCTATGCAATAGATCAAATACTGGCAACAAAATAACAAGCATAGCAGAAAACAAAAAGCAATAACCTCATTAGAATAAGTGATAACACTTCAATACAAGTAATAGCTTAGTTTCAAAAACAAGTCATCACAGAGAAACCCACGCAAATTGCACCTCGTTCCCACATTTTTATCACAACAACCATAGCCATCCGTATCACTTCGCTCTGACAACATCACAATAGCCACATCAATCCTCCCAAAGAATATCAAAATAGCCACCCATATCGCTCCACCCTGATAATATCATAATAGCCACCTGTATCACTCCACCCTGACACTATCATAATAGCCACCTTTATCCCTCCATCCTGACAATATCATAATAGCCACCCATATCACTCTGCCCTGACAATATCGCAATATCCACCCGCATCGCTCAGCACAATCAACAACAGTGAAACATCACTCTTATACTCCGCAGAATAATAATCAATCCACACAATATGTCCTCTTCAAGTGGAGGCTCTTAAATTGGTTGTTGTGCATTTATATTATCTAGACAACCTTCAACTTTTGCCTTAGATGCTTATTTATTGAGTAATTACTATATTGAGTAACTTCTGGCCCATATATATAGCAACCTCGGACCGTAGTATCAACAACCTCCTTAATAACATGTAAAACATACACATTTTATTTTACATCCTTATAGTGGCAAGCAATAGTATATAAAAACCCTCAATATATATGTACTCCAGCTCCCTTGTATAAAACGAAATTCAAGAAGGGAGAAGTGGTCCCGATCAATCGAAAATGCGTTCATCACTATATTGGTGATATGTTTTGCATCTAAATATTTGATAAAGGTTCAACCATGGTGAAAGAATATAAGAATAGACATATTTTACCCTAAACTGTGAAAGAAAAAGCAAGGAAAAAGGCACGTTAGAAAGATTCGAAAAAAAAAACAGATAAAACTCTAACTTAGTGTCTAGGATTCTAAAAACAACATTACTAACATGCAACCACAAAAAAATAACTATGTATAGATATGTAAATAGAATGTTACTTACTAGTAAAACCTGATGAAAATGGATTCAGAAAGATGGATCTGGGAGCATGAAGAAGAGGTTCATAGTGAAACTTTTGAGTTAGGGTTTTCTTATGGACTGATGAAGGTAAAAATGGGGATGGGTAATCTAACTTAGTGTAGTGTATTAATTTCATAACTTAGTGTAGTGTATTAATCCCACCATAGGAGTCGTAATGATACCTAGTCTCTAAAATTTGATAAGTCGATCACTTGCAACAGTTAAATCAATAACGACATGGTATAACGAAACAAGTTAACATAACTGTGGAAATAAAGGTAGTACAAGCCTAACTAGAGATAACCACAAACATATCCCTAGAACAAGGTAGTACAAAATAACGAGCTCTTACTAAACACATAGAAATATCTTAAAATATAATATTGTTTGGATTGTGAAGCGACAATATAAATGCAAGGAAATGACTTCAAAGTACTGTGATGGTCAATGCAACTACCTCGAATCATTAGGATAAAAGATCCTCTCACTGCCTGGTTTTGATACCTTCAACACCTGGATTAACAGAAAAATATGCAGAAAGGTAGTATGAGTACACTACGGCGGTACTCAGTAAGTATCAACACTAAACTCGGTAAAGTAAAGATGAGGTTCAAGTCATGTGATACTGGCTAGTCAAAACAACATATGCAATAAATCAAATATTGGCAACCAATAAACGCAGCAGAAAGCCAATAGCAATAACCTTATCAGAATAAGTGATAACACTTCAATACAAGTAATGGCTTAGTTTCAAGAACAAATAGCATTAACATGAGCTTTAGGATTTTCCTCCATGTCACTTAGAAGGGCCCCAACTGGCCGAGTATTTTGGGCACTAGCAAGTTGCCCCATTTGTCTCTCTAGATTTCGAATGGCTGTATTTTGATTTTGAATGGTTATTGCTTGATTTTGACTGTCAGCCATTAACTTCTTTAACATATATATTACCCATTGGATTTTGTTGTTTGTTCAACCTATGGTGGTCCGTATTATTAATGAGGAGCTTGTGGCCTGTATTGATTTTGAGTACCTTGGTTTCCACTGCATGAGAAGTTTGGGTGGTTACTCCAGTCCAAATTGTAGGTGTTCTAGTACTGGTTTCCTATCCTTAATTTTCATTACCCATTGACTTTGGATTTGCTGGGAATAGATCATTCATGTGACCCTCTCCACAAACATCGCAAAATAGTTGTACTTGCAGCACTAGTTGAGCTTGCTGTTTATTGAGAACCGTGGCTATTTTCTTAAACTGGTTGGCTAATGTAGCAACATGTGCCAATAATGCAGAAAAAATATCTATCTCAAGAACCAGTGCAGTTTTGTGGACAAAATATCTGCCCGTTTCTCCTTGCCAATCAGGATTACTTTTGGAGATTTTGTTCAACAATGCATAAATTTCATCAAAACATTTCTCAACACTTGACAACCGGCTGCAGCATCTACCACGATCTTAGTCTTTGAGTGTAGCTTTTTTATGATGGTATGAGCCAACATCTTTATAGTTTGATTATGATGAGGAAAATCTTGAAATAGCCCCTTTAACCTATCACAAGATGAATATAAGGACTCACCCTCTTTTCTTCAAAAACGACTACCATCTCTTTGCTTCGCCTAACAGAGAGAATGGAAATAGTGTGAGCCTCACATAGTCCGGTGTGACTCCATTTGTGTGATAAGTATAACTGATCTCCAAGAAGTTCAGAATGTGTTGCTGCGGATCCTCATGTGGTAGACCCACGAATTGCTTGTTTGCATGTAACAGCTCAATCATGCTCTGTTTCAGCTCAAAGTGCCTAGTGATTCAAGCTTTCATGATGCTAGAGGTGAAATTAGCAATGCTAGGAATCACCACCTCCTGTACTGCCAATAATTGCCCGTCAGTCATCGCCATAGGTAGTTGAAGAAGTGCCTGAAGATTATTTGTGTCCCTTGCTTCTTTAAACCTACTGTGCAACGTTCTATCAGGTTCTAGGTTAAATCCTTGAAGTATACCTTGGCTCCTGACCCTTTGCATTCAATTACAGTTCTTGAGATTAGAGCAACCAATAACATAAGTTAGACTTAACGAAATAAACAACAAAAGCTACAACTAGTGAAGTAGTCAATATTCAAGTCCCTGGCAACGGCGCCAAAAATGTGATGCTCCTAAATGCACATGCAAGTATACGTGATCAACAAGTAATATAACGGTGAGTAGAGTGTCGAACCCGAAGAGTCTTGTATCTAACTACCTACTAATTTCAACTCAAATTGTTATTTAATCAAGTCGATCAAGGTTGAGTTTGTGTTATTAATAACTAAGCAGAAAAATAAATAATTCACTAACTCAGCAAGCAGAAAGTTAGTTGCATTGAAATTCAATAAAGATAAAAATTCCAGGGTTATGATCGATTCCCCAATCCTACTATGTTCTAGCAAACTACCCTTTTCTCCCGAAATGCTACTCGCTTGTCCAAAATAGATTAACGCCTATATTCCTATGAAATCAGCTAATCAAAAATGCATTAGGATCACGATATTCAATTGAGCATGGTGATTAGGTATATTCGTTTCCTAACAACAAATCTGTCCCATCCCCCCCCTCCCCCCTTACGTTAAGATCATGCAATTAAATTTAGTTTTCCCAAGTATAATTTAGATAGTTGATAGAACTTTACCATTGGCTAGACAATCAAGCAATTAAACACAACATTGAAGAAACAACCATGTAATAACAAATTATTATCAAGGGGGATTAATGTCAAAAGACAATATTCATGGCTAAATCACAACCCCCAGAACTAATGGGTTTTAGCCACTCGTGATAGTACTAAACAATTTCACAAGTGTTTGAATGATTGAAAATATAAAAATGGTAAAGAAAAACTGATAATCCCTGGTCCCGAATGTTCCGTGCTTGTATTTTTCTCTCATAGTGGCATCTCTATCTACAAATTAGGTTCAAAATTTCTTTTATACGAGTTGGGGTGTGTAGGACTGTCAAAACCAAGTCCGGCATGAAATGGGAGAAGTCTTGCCTCAGCGTCCAGGGAAACACGACACCCTAGCCCTATGCTAAGGGAAAAGCCAAAAGAATTTTGCGTCTGCCTTCTACCTCCTAGGCAGCGTGATGCGCTGTCCTGGGTACTAGCCTGGAACTTTTTCTTCTTTTTCTTCTATTTTTGCTCCAACTCGTTCCCTTTCGTTCCTCATTGCTTCTTGAAGACTCCTACACATATGAATACCACAAATTAGCTCGTATCGTCACATTACACATGCAAACACATGAGATTGGAGTAAAATATGAGGTGACATGCATATAAATTCATATACTCTAAGTCGAATATCACCTCCCATATAAAGCCTCATACTAAACTATCTCGATGCTCGACTAATAATTATTGTTGTGAGTGAACTCTAGATAAAAATTAGTTCCACTGATCTCTAAAATCCATAGAGCATGCCGGCAACATATCCTCCAAATTCCGAGTAGTGCGCTGGGACGATCCGCTCGTCTGAGGATGAAAGGCATTACAAAGCTTGGCTTGCGTGCCCAACACATGTTGCACGGCTCTCCAAAATTGTGAAATGAACTGCGTGCCCCAGTCTAAAATGATACAAATAGGCTCACCGTGCATGCGTATAATCTCGGATGTAAATCTGAGCCAACCGCTCTAAAAAATAGGAAGTCATCACAGGAATGAAGTGTGCGGACTTAGTCAACCGATCCACAATAACCCAAGCATCGTCATACTTCCTCCATGCTAAGCCTACCACAAAGTCCATTGTGATGTTCTCCTACTTCCACTCCGGTATCTCCAATCTCTGAGTGAACCTACACGATTTCTGTTGCTCACACTTCACCTATTGACAATTAAAACACCAAAGACATGAACAACAATATCTTCCTTCATCTTCTGCCACCAATAGTGCTACTTCAAGTAAGGTAAAACTTCATGACACATGGGTGAATGGAATGCCGTGAAAGGTGAGCCTCCTTAAGGATTAGCTCTCTCAACCCATCGACATTTGGAACACAAATCCGTCCTTAAAGACGCATAACACCATCATATCCAATCACGACCTCCTTTGCACCACCCCACTGCACCGTGTCGTTCAACACCAACAAGTGAGGGTCATCAAACTTGCAAGCCTTGATACGCTCCAGTAACAATGACTACGCCACAACACAAGCGAGAACCTATTTAGGCTCCGAAACATCCAACCTGACGAAGCGGCTAGCCAAAGCCTGAACATCCATGGCTAATAGTCTCTTCACTACCGGTAAATATGTCAAACTGCCCATGCTCTCTGCCTTCCTTCTCCGCTGCTACAAATTAATGTCCTTCTGCTTGAATAGATGCTGAAGACTCTGATAGTCAGTATAGACCTCACATGGAATTCCGTATAGATAATGCCCCCAAATCATGAGCACGTGAACAACAAGTTCCAACTCCAAATGATGCACAAGGTAATTCTTCTAAGTCCTGCATCAATATCGTGCCTAGTCTAATGAACGATGCATCGTAATACATAGTGTAAGATTTCGAACCTATGGGCAACACAAACATTGGGGCTGTCTTCAAGGTAGTCTTAAGCTTCTAAAAGCTCGCTTCACAATCATCGGACCATATGACAAGAGCACCCTTCAGGGTCAACTTGAAGGGTGATATAGATGAAAACCCCTCCACGAACCGGTGATAGTAACTCGCCAAACCCAAGAAGCTCCGAATCCCTATAGGTGAAGTAGGTCTAGGCCAAATATGTACTGCCTAAATCTTCTTAGGGTCCATCTTGATACACTCATAAGACACAAGATGACCAAAAAAGGCAACCGCGTCTAACCTGAACACACACTTTAAAAATTTGGCATATAGCTAACAATCCTTCAAAGTCTGAAGGACAATCCTTAGGTGCTGCTCATGGTCCTCTCTACTACGAGAGTAAACCAAAATATCATCAATGAAGACAATCGCGAAGGAATCAAAATAAGGCTTGAACACTCGGTTCAGTAAATCCACACAGGCTGCTGGAGCATTAGTCAAGCCAAATGACATCGCCAAAACTCGTAGTGACTATATCGAATCCTAAAAGTTTTCTTAGGGACATACGATGCCCTAATCTTCACCGTATTATAGCCAGATCTCAAATCAATCTTTGAAAATACCTTGGAACACTGAAGGTGTTAAAATAAATCATCTAGTCTAGGCAATGCATAAGCTATGCGACTGCCTGAAGAGCTATGTGTGACCTGCAAAGCTGGCTGAACCCGCATAATATGATGGCTTTTACCAAAGGAACCCCTGTCTCCAGACGAGGCACCACTGAACCTCCAAAATGACGGAGCCTCTTATCAGAGGTTGCCTCCCTAGCCTGACCTTTGATGCGCTCAACCCTCCTAGCTATCTCCCCTACATGAGTAAAAAAATCTCATCCTCGATCTCTTTGGCCATCTGTAGCCTAATGCCATATGTAAGGCTATCTATGAACCTCCGCACCTTCTCCCTCTCAATAGGATCTGGATAGCTACATGGCGTGAGAGATCCACAAATCTAGTGTCATATTGAGTAACGATCATGCTACCTTGTTGAAGGCGCGAATTGACTGCGAAACTCCTCTCTCTTAGAGAAGCGAATGAACTTCTGTAAGAACAATAGTGATAACTGAGCCTATGTGAGAGGAGGTGAACCTGCTGGCTTGCACTGTACATACACCTTCCACCATATCTTGGCAGAACCATGCATCTAAGACACTACGAAATCAACCCCGTTGGACTCCTCTATATGCATGTCGCGCAAGATCTCATGGCAAAGGTCCAAGAAGTTTTGGGGGTCCTCAGATGGTGCACCACTAAAGTGCAACTTGGTGAACTTGTCAAAACTTTTTAGTGCATCAGCTAACATAGCGAGTCTCTCTCCGAGTTGTTTATCAATAACAAGCTGCACCACCCTAACCCGTAGAACTACTGGAGTTTAATGCATATGAGCCATCTGCTCTGAAGTGTGAGCATTGCGAATCTCGCCTTCTCCCACACTTGAGAAACGACTAGTGCCACATGAAACACACCTGCCTGAGATATACTCTCCATTAAGCCAACCATGCGGACTAAGGCATCCTGAAGCACTATGGTAGTGATGAACCCTTCTAAGACCTAAGTTGGTCCGACGGGCTCGGTCAGAATAAGGAACTCATCATCCTGCTCTATCTGAGGCTCAACAATAGGTTTTTATGCGTGTGCTCGAGGTTGAGGTCTGCCTCTAAGTCTTCCTCTACCTCGGCGCCTTCCCCTACCATTGGTAGTAGATGTCCCACGGGGGTTTGGCTCCTGATCAGCTGCGGATGTCGTACGTTTCCACACTATCTGAGAGACAATAAGAGAAGAATGATTCAAACTCAATGATATAATAAGGTTACGCGATAGAGAAAGAAATAAAGTTGAAGTTTCTTAAAGCCAAATGGCCTCTAGAAGATAAGTAGAGACGCCTCTGTACCAATCCTCAAAACTCTACTAAGCTTGCCCATGACTCGTGAGACATAGGCAACCTAGTGTTTTGTTACAAACTTATCACGGCCCAAACTCCCGACCACGGGCCGGGATGGCGCCTAAGCCAACATTAGCTAAACAATGAATCAATTTAACAACTTTAAAGCAAAATATTGAGAAAATAAGACTGAATTACATTGAAATATATAGTAAAATCCATAAACATCAATGTATAGTCTAATCTTAGAAACTGGTGTCATAAGTACATGAGCTGCTAGAATACTACAAACAGAATTTGAAATAAAATAGAAGTATCTGATATAAAGTAAACAACAATAAGGTAGGAAAGGGACTTTAGGGTCTGCGAAGGATGTGTAGCTTTACCTCTAGTCTCTTGAAAGGAAGGATCCGAGCTATCACTGCTATGCGTCACTGGGACCAACAGCGGGAAGTCAACATCTCTGGAATGGACTTTTGATGGTTCTGGTAGCTTCATATGGTGATTTGGACTTCAGAATATGTGCAGATATTGATTTGGAGGTCCTTAGATCATTTTGGCTTGAATTGGCGAAAGTTGGAAAATTGAAGGTTTGGAAAGTTGAGAAGTCTAACCAAAAGTTGACATTGTTGATACCGGGCTCGAATTTTGGTTTCGAAAGCTGGAATAGGTCCATTGTGTCATTTATGACCTGTGTGCAAAATTTGAGGTCAATCATAGTTGGTTAGATTGGTTTCGTCATCGATTGTACAAGTTGGGTATTGGTTTCAATAGGCTTGAATTGGGGTGTGATTCGTGTTTTTGATGTTGTTTGAATTGATTTGAGGCTTCGACTAAGTTCTTATGATGTATTAGGATGTGTTGGTATGCTTGGATGGGGTTTCGGGAGTGGGGGCCTCGGGTGAATTACGGAAGGCTAACAAATCAAAAAGGGGACTTAATGCATTGCTGATGAGATTGAGGTTCTGGTGTAACCGCATATGCGGTGGGATTGACTGCAAATGCAGCACTGTAGTGTAAGGCCCCGCATATATTTCACCAAAGAATTTGAGGTTTTGTGGTGCCGAGGTAGACTTATGTGTTTGAGGATTATTGAAATTCTTCGAGGCTGGCAAGCTCGCAGTAGTATGGACTTTTTGGGTTGAAGAATGCACTGAGGAGTTCATTGAAATTTTTTGGCAGAAGAAGCAGATCTCTGGTCAAGTTTACAACTGCAGAACCACTCCGCAGGCCGCATAATCATCGCGGAGTTGAGCAGAGAATTTGTTGAATTTTGAAGGTTGTTCTACGGTCCATTATGTGGTCGCACAGTTGTTTCGCGGTCTGCATATCAATCACAGATTGGGCATGAAACTTTTTGGAGAGTGATTATGCGGTCCACTCTACGGCCGCATAAGTGGCTGCGGACCGCAGACCTATCGCAGATCGATCTAGACCATTCCAGTTTTTGGTATCACTTTCTGTAAGGCCCCGTAAAATTTCACAAAAGAATTTAGGGTTTCGTGGTGCCGAAGTAGGCTTACGTGTTTGAGGATTGTAGAATTTCTTTGCAACGAGCAAGCTCGCCGTGGCTCAAACTTTTTGGGTTGAATAATGTGCTGGGGAGTAAAGGAAAATTTTCGGTAGAAAAGACATTTCGACAGCCCACTATGCGGCCGCAGAATCACTCTGTGGACCGCATAATGGCCGCCACGTGAATCAGAAGCGGGGAAAGATTAGAGGAAGGTCTGCAGTACACTATGCGACCGCAGACCTGTTATGTGGTGCATTGTGCGACCGATATGCGGACCGCATATTCATTTTTCGGTCATTGTGCGACCACAAATTATAACCTGACCCCATTTTGATAAATAGCCTTTGGGGCTCGTTTTGAAGGCAAAAATCTGACATTTTTAGAAAGAAGTGAGAGTGTTCTAGAGAGAGGAAGAAGCTCAAGTGCTTTGCTCATCAAGATATTGTCCAAGCTTTGAAATCCAACAAGGAAATGTCACAAGATCTTCGCTCAAGAGGTAAGGATCTAGCCCTAGTCTTTAGTTTCGAGTTTGGGGTAATGGATGGGTGATCGGGAGTATGATTCTTGGGGGTGAGAGTATTATATATACGTGCATGTATCAATAAAGTTTGTGGGAAGATTGTTCAGCTCAGATAAGTAAAGATTGGGTTGTGCAATGAAGGAAATCTTGTACGACAACCTTGTAGCCAAATTTGCACACCTAGTGTTTGATAAAATGCTCAAATGAGCTGAAACCATGAAGATCTTCCTAATTTGTGTTCAATTTTGTTAGTCCCAAAATAGATTGAAGTTGCTAGGATTTCCAGAAAATTGTAGTAACATAAGGAAAGCTCAAATCAAGGTATGTTGGCTAAACTACTCTGTTAGAATTGAATTCCATGATGTTCTTGTAAGTTTCAAGGATGGTTAGCTCAAGTTCCTCATTCTCATGTTTCGAGTTGTTCCTTATAAATTCGATTGTCTCGAGTAAGAAAAGTGTCAAGAATTATGTATTGAAAATATGTTCCGAGTGTTCCTGAATCATTATGTTATCCTTTGGGAATGTGTTCAAAAATAATATGTGGATTAAAATGTTAGGCTTTGAGTAGTGTTTCAAATGAAAGTTATCATGCCAAATTGTGGGAGAAAAACTCGATGTGCTTAAGACTCTTAATTGCTCATATGTGTACCTAAAGTCTTGATTGGAAATGCCTTGTTGTTGATAATGTATAAAGATGCTCGAAAGTAAAAGAAGTGAGTTGGTGATATAATATGTGGCCATCGTGCCAAAATTGAAAATTATACTTGTGGCTAATGGTGCCAATGAAATGCCCATATGTGGCTGTTTTAACTAATGCTATGTTTTGTAAGTATTTTCAATGTGTTTTGAGTCCTTACATATTCGTGAGTGGAAATTGTGTATTGCCCTCCTTGGGAAAAAGTATTTCAAGAATAAATAGTGTGCTACTTGTTTATGATTTTTCCTTGTACTTCGATTGCCAATTATTTTACTACATTTCTCGGAAAGAATCCATTGTGTTTGTAAGGCACCGTAAAACTTCACCTAGGAATTTAAGGTTTCATGGTGTTGAGGTAGGCTTACGTGTTTGAGGGTCATAGAAATTCTTTGCAGCGAGCTACGAATTTTTAGGTTGAAGGATGCATCGAGGTGTTGGTGGAACATTTTTGCTGAAGGGCCAATTATGCGTTCATATTCATGACCGCAAATCCATTCTACGGGCCGCATAAGCGTCGCAGAGTTGAGCAGGGACTAATTGAATTTTAAGGGTCGTTTTTGCGATCGATTATGCAATCGCATAGTAGTTTTGCGGTCCGTATTTTCGTCGCAGATTTGGCTTGAAGAATATTGTTGGGCGATTCCGCGGCCGCATAAGTGGTCTGCGGACCGCCAATCGGTCGCAGACCTGTCCAGATCTTCCCAATTTTTGTGCATCACTTTTGCGGTCCATTCTGCATATCGCATACCTATTTTAGGGTCAGTTCTGCAATCACAGACCTTGATAACTCCTGCTCACTTGTACTTGCGCACACACTACCATAACATTTATCTACAGGGTATCGAATCTAATGTAAGGCAGCCTAGTGCAGAGATCTTTCTTGAGCTAGTCTCTTTCTCCTGTGCACGAGACTCAAATAGTTTGAGTAGTCACTATACTCCTTTTTTTTAGCATTATCATAAACCCTTTCCGCTGTTTAGTAACGTAAGAGCATATATTAGCACCTACCATATGTGTACAAGTCAACTGAAATGGTCATTCGACCATATAAAGTTTCTTGGAAATTTGGGATTTTTCACAAAATTCGACATAGAATATCTATTGTTCACCCACCTTAGTATGACTTTCATGTCCACTTAGATCATTCTGTAGTAAGTAGCTCACTTTGTTCCTAGTATCATAGTTGCCCATGAAGTGGCCTGGTATGGCAGCTTGAGAGATATTATGGTAGAAACATGTCCAGCTCATAACAAATTTCACTCTCACTTTATTTCTCCATAACATGTATTAATTGTGTTCCTTAGTTAGTGAATTCATTGTACTAGTTTCCCGGCACTTGTTGGATAACCATGTGAGGTCGCGTCCTTCAATGTGTCACTATAACACTTCCTTTCTCACAAGGACACTTAATAGGCTCTTCATCAAGACCAAATAAACATTTGGGGGTTATCACAGCATTGCATTTGTTTCTCATGTTTTCCTATCTTTCATTAGCATCTGGGTACTTTTCAAGCCATAAAATCCATGGCGAACTCGTTAGGAACATCTGCAAACCTTCCATGATTATTTTATAGTGTCTCGTTGGGTTCCGTTATCTTTACACACTCGAATTCTAGAATCGCCGGCTATGCCATTGTCAGGTGCGGAGAGTTTTACCATCCTTAATATTCCACATCCCTGATTGGGGGGAATTTTTTTTGCCTTTCTCCCCGGAGCGTCATATCAACCCTGAGAAACTCTATAACCAATGCATGCTTTAATCTCAATATGTAGATGTCCTAGGTACATGGTTTCACTCGTGAAAGGTTGAAATTAGATGTTTCAGATTTTAGGCACCCATCATGAACATATTTAGTTTGACGGTCAAGCCAATCGTATCTCTAGTCCTCTCAAATAGGATCAACTATCAGGAAGGGTTAAGCTATCAGAATGATAGTTATCTTACAAGTATTCAACTCTCTTTTTTTTCAACCTCGTGGGCCTGTGGCAGAGATTCTTTGTATCAATTAATGTTGAGGGCATAGTTCAACTTCATGTATTTTTGAAATCTCAATCATATTCATGGTGCAAGAATCTTCACATTTTGAATTAAACTGATCTTCCTTACATTCAAGGAGGCAACTGGTGTAATGTACTAGGCTATTTCTCTTTAAAGGCTTACAATTGCCGAACAAGGCACATATGAAGTCAAACAATTGTTACTATCACTTTCATAACTCGTCATTTTCCTAGAATAACTGATTGCTAATGTCTTCACCCTTCCGATCATGCCCTCCTCCCCCCTCCCCCATATGTCACATGTCTAAAAGGACTAACTCCTTTCACATCTCCGGATCATGTACATGTTTCCACGTTATCAATCTGTACTAGGCCACTCTATTCCTCATTTTTCAAATTTATGATTTTATCATTATGATTAATCAGGTCACCACTATAGGTAGTATCCTTCATGTCTCTTAGGATATAACTTCCTGAAATACCTTTCTCGGCACGCTGATGGGTTCTTGAACACTTCTAGCCCAATCTCAAACCTCGTTGTTCCAATTTATAGTAAACCTATGGGGGTTGAAGGTTCAAACATATCAAAGAAGAAGCATCCTCCCATGATCAATCATATTGGGCAGGAAATTTTATGGTTTCATGCTAGCACATCTTAGAATAATTGATGAAGGTCGCCAAGGGTTTAGTTTAGGTGTTTGCAATAGAGATTTAGAGTTGAAGAAAGTGAACAGGAAATTCTCAGGATTTTCTTCATGAAGATATTATATGAATTGCCAATAAAGGTAATGTATGTATAGTCACATTAGGCCTTAAGAAATATTGAAGGAAGTATGCCGAATTATGAGTATGATGTTTCCCCAATCGTTGATCTTCATGCACCCGGTGTTTCATGTGTCTATGCCCGCAAAGGTAGTTGGGAGTCGCTTGTCTATTATTCTTGTGGAAGCTATGGAAGATGAAGTTAATGGGTAATTGGCTTATGAGAGGCATCTGATGGTGATCCCCTTAGATAAGTCCCGAAATTAAGATCTGCCTCCCTTAAAGTAAAGGAAGTATTCTCACTTGCCTGTATAACCAAAGGGTTGTGATTCAAAAGGGTATTTGCTACGTGTTATGAATTAAATATGTGCAATTCATGTCTAGATACCACTTCTATTAACGTAATGCCCTTAATGTTGAGTCCAGTGTTGTTGATGTATATAGTGATGCTTTGTTGAGTTCTGGATTAGTTGCTAGGGTGGTTTTGGTGGTTCTCTGGTAGTTGGTTAGACCCAATTACAGAGGAGACTCTACCAAAATTTTTTGGAAAATTTAGGAGTTAGTCAAATTTGGGGGATTGTGATGGGTAGAAGAAGGAGATGAATTATGTTGGGTGTTCTGGGCGGACTCTACATCCTCATTCAAGGACAAATGATCCTAAGTGGGGGAGAATGTAAGGCTCCGTAAAATTTCGTCAAGGAATTTAAGTTTTCGTGGTGTCGAGATAGGCTTACGTGTTTGAGGGTCATAGAAATTCTTTGCGGCGAGCTCGAACATTTTGGGTTGAAGGATGCATTGAGGTGTTGATGGAACATTTTTGCTGAAGGGCCAATTATGCGGTTAGATTCGCGATTGCAGATTCATTCTGCAGGTCGCATAAGCGTTGCAAAGTTGAGCAGGGAGTTGATGAATTTTAAGGGTCGTTTTGTGGTCCATTATGCAATCGCATAGTAGCTTCACGGTCCACATTTTCGTCACAGATTTGTCTTGAAGAATTCGTTGGGCAATTCTGCGGCCCATTCTGCAGCCGCATAAGTAGTCTGCGGACTGCAAACCAGTCGCAGACCTATCCAAATCTTCGCAGTCTTTGGGCATCACTTTTGTGGTCCATTATGCAGACAGCATACCTGTTCTGCGGTCAGTTCTACGAGACTTGAGTTCGGAGAGTCCATTTTCATATTTTTATAACTCGACCCCATTTTGATACATAGACTTTGGGGATTATTTGGGGCAATTATCTGATGATTTTAGAGAGAGTTGAGAGCATTTTTGAGAGATAAGGAGGAAAGTTAGCATTCTAATCATCCAATCTTGCACCAATATTCAAGAATCAAGAAGCCATTCACTAGACCATCATCTACCCGGGTAAGACCTTGTCCTAAAATCTTCATGTAATTGTTATAGGCTTAATTAGGTTATGGGGTTGGAATTAGGCCATGCATGTATCAATAACTTGTAGTATGTGAGGTTAACGAACTAGTTTGGGTAATTTCTTGTTGAAATTGGTTGAGGGAGGAAGGGATTATCATTGTAGAGCTTTATAGTCTATTTTTCACACTAGGTATTTGACAAAATTCCTAAGAGAGTTACACCATGTGAATCCTTCTAATTATTATCCGATTTTCGCTATCTTCCTATTGATTGTTATTGCTAGAAGTGTTGGGACATTGTATTAACTGAAGGAAAGCCCAAACAATTGTATGTTGGCTAAACTACTCTCTTAGAATCTAATTCCATAATGTTCTCGTAAGTTTCAAGTATGGTTGGCCCAAGTTCCTAATTTATGTTCCGGAATACTCCTTATAAACTTGACTATCCCGAATGAGCTTAAGGTCTTGATTGAAAATGTCTTGTTTTTGATAATCTTTAAAGATTCTTAAAAATGGAATAAGAGTATTGATGATATAAGGTGTGGCCACCGTGCCAAGATTGAAAGTTATACTTGGGGCTAGTGGTGCCAATGAAATAAGATGATGTGTGAAGATTATGAAATGAGATTTAGTTCAATTGTTCCAAAATTGTTTCAAAAATAGAATTTCCTAAAAGATTATGTACTCAAGTCATGCCCATATGTGGAAGCCAAATCTAATGCTACGCTTTGTAAGTATTTTCAATGTGTTTTGCGTCCTTACATATTCGTGAGTGGAAATTGTGTATTTCCCTCTTTGGAGAAAAGTACTTCAAGAAAAAATGGTGTGCTACTTGTTTATGATTTTTACTTGCACTTTGATTGCCAATTATTTTACTCCATTTCTCCGAAAGAAATCTATTGTCTTTATAGCATTCATTCCTAACGAACTTAAAGTTGTGATTTCCGGAATACTATATATGTTGATATTTACGATGACGATCCATGGAAGGAAAGATATGAAAGTGTGGAATTTGAAATATGGCCATTGTGCCTTGAATAAAGAATCTCGTGAATGGCCAAAAGAGCCAAGAAAACAATGTTGTCGTGATTGGTTAAAAATACTAGTGGAGATTTATATAATGTGAAAGATGATGAGGTAAATATATTTGTGCTCTTGTTTCCCTTGTGTGTAAACCAAAATTTTTTTGGGGAGTTTCATTAGTAAACCGAGGAAGGGTGGGTCATATGGTCCATACCCTACACGTGCCGGTGTAGGAGTGGATTGTGATTATTCCCCTTATTTGGGATGAGATTATTCCCCTTAATTGGGATGACATTGAAAATAGCTGTGATTTGGAAAAGTCAACCTACACGGCATATGTGGGAAGGCGGCCTAGCTGATCGGGTAGAGATCGGACGCCATGTTGCGCATAGGATAGTACTACTTTTGGTAACACCTTTCTTTCTCACCACATATCAAACGACATTGTTTGTGGCGAGATGACCAAGCCGATCGGGCGTGATCGGACTCCATGCTAAAACACGATGGTATATCGGTGCTAATGATCTCCCAATAAAAAATATATATTATTTTCGCATTTTGATTGTGACTTGTTGTTTCTATGGTTTTTTCCTTTCTTATATTGGCATTCTATTTTGAAAGAGGATATTTAGCTTTACATACTAGTACTATTCCATATGTACTAACTTCCCTTTTGCCGGGGTCGCTGCATCGTCAGTGGATGCAGGTGGTTCATCAGTGGGAAGCCTTGGTCCTTGTTAGCAATTACTCCCCTATTCAGCAGGTTTTGGTGAGCCTACTCTATTCCGGGCCTGATGTCATTTGATGTTGCACTGTGTATTTTGAGATATAGCCCGAGCCTTGTTGCCGACACTTCCATAGTACTCTTATGTTGTACTTAGAGGCTCCGTAGATAGGTCGTGGGTGGTGTTTGATGTGGGGAATTAAACTAGAAATGTTGGTATTTGGCAAACATGTTTTTCATTATATCTATAAACTTGTAATATTTTGGAAATTATGAATAAAATTGCTAACGGAAATGTTATGGGAGTTGTTAATGAAATCTTTTCAGTGTTTGATTAATGGAGTGCATCTCCTCTTCATTCATGGATGAGTTTCGGTAGAAGGAAATCTAATAGGCTTACTCAGCAGGGTTTACTAGGGTGACCACCGGTTGCGCTCCGTGGGGTCGAGGCGTGACAGTGTTTAAGGTCTTCATTACTAACGAACCTAAAGTTGTAATTTCCGGAATATTCTATTTGTTGATATTTATGATGATGATCCATGAAAAGAAAGAAATGAAAGTATGGAATATAAAATATGGCCACCGTGCCATGAATTATGAATCGAATGTATGGCCAAGAGAGCCAATGAAATAATGTTATTGTAAGTGGTTGAAAGTACCAATGAGGCTATATACAGTATAAAAAGTTATGAGGTAAATGCATTTGTATTGATGTTTCCTTTGTATGCAAATCAAAAATGTTTTTGGGAGTGTCGATAGTCACCGAGGAAGGGTAGGTTGAAACAACCTAACCCCGAAATTACACGTGTCGGTGTAGGAGTGGGTTGTGATTATTACCCTTATTTGGGATGAGATAAATGTGATAAAATTATTCCCCTTAATTTGGATGAGATGATTGATAGAAAAGGATGATGTCGTTTCACACGGCATTGTGGTGAGATGGCCTAGTCGATCGGCTCGTGATCGGACACCATGCCGCACACATGGTGGTGATTATGCTGGAAACTGTAATTGAAATTCTGATTGTGGTTGATGTCTCAAATGAGACGGCCTAGTCGATCGGGTCGTGATCGGACTCCGTGCTAAAAGTACGGTGGTATTGGTATTGTAAATGGTGATATTGTGAACAATGGTATATCGGTGCTAAAGATCTCCCAACCAAAAATAATACTATCTTCGTATTTTGGAAATTATTATGATTTGAAGTGGAATTTGGATATCCTTGATTGTTGATTGTCGTTTTCATGGTTTTCGCTTTGTTACATTGGCATTCTATTTTGAAAGAAGACATTTAGCTTTACAAATTTGTACTATTCCATATGTACTGACGTCCCTTTTGCCGGGGATTCTGCATCTTCAACAGATGCAGGTGGTTCATCAGTGGGCAACCTTGGTCCTCGTTAGAAGTTACTCCCTATTCAGCAATTTTTGGTGAGCCATACTCTATTCCAGGCCTGTTGTCATTTGATGTTGTACCTTGTATTTTGAGGTATTGTCGGGGCCTTGTTGCTGGCATTTCCATATCACTCTTCTGTTGTACTTAGAGGCTCCGTAGACAGGTTGTGCGTGATGTTTGATGTGGGGAATTTAACTAGAAATATTGGTATTTGGCAAACACGTTTTTCATTATATCTATAAACTTGTAATATTTTGGAAATTATGAATAAAGCTGCTAATGGAAATGAAATGGAATTTGTTAATGAAATCTTTTTAGTATTTTATTAATGGAGTGTGTCTCCTCTTTATTCATGGTTGGGTTTGGGTAGGAGGAAATCTAATAGGCTTGCTCGGCCGGGTTCACTCGGTGAGCATCGGTCGCGCTCCCCGAGTTCGGAGCGTGACACTTTCGCGATCCATTTTGCTGGCCGCGTATCTATTTAGAGAGAGGTAAGAGTATTTTTTATAGATAATGAGGAAATCTAGCATTCTAATCACTCATTCTTGCACCAATCTTCCAAAATCAAGGAAGTCAACCACTAGATTATCATCTATCCGGGTAAGTCCTGCTCTAAAGCTTTCATGCAAGAGGTTATGAGTTTAAGTATATTGTGGGATTAGAAATATGCCATGCATGTGACAATAGGTTGTAGTATGTGGGGTTAATGAACCATTTTGGTTAGTTTCTTGTTGAAATTGGGTTAGGGAGGAAGGGATTACAATTAGGAAGCTTTATAGTCTATTTTGCATACTATGTGTTTGACAAAATTCCTAAGAGAGTTACACTATGAGAATCCTTCTAATTATTATCCGATTTTTACTATCTTCTTATAGATTGTTATTGCTATAAGTGGTGGGACTTAAGGAAAGCTCAAGCAAGGTATGTTGGCTAAACTTCTCTCTTATAATCGAATTCCATGATGTTCCCATAAGTTTCAAGTATGGTTGGCCCAAGTTCCTAATTCCCATGTTCCGATTTATTCCTTATATATTTGATATTCCGAATAAGCTTGTGTTGAAAGATTTATACTATAAATGTGCACCAAATTCTCCTATCATCTTATGTTCTGCATCGGGAATGTGTCCTTGTGTGACCAATATGTCGAGATAGTATGATTTCAAATCATGTTTAAATTGCAAGTTGTTATACCCAATTGTGAAACAAAACTCAATGCGCCTAAGACCCTTATTGTTCATATTTATTCTTAAGGCCTTGATTCCAAATGCTCTTATTGATGATGATCTATAAATATGCTTGAAAGTGAATGAAATGAGAGTGAGATATAAAACGTGGCCATGGTTGTGGTAACTAGTGCATTTGATTTGAAGTGGTGTTTAAATCATAAATCACCAGGCTTTCCTTTATAAATATTTTCAATAGGATTTGAGTTCTTACATACGAATGAGTTGAAATTGTGTATTGCTTTTTTGGAAAAGTATTTCAAGAATAAGTGGTGGGCCACTCATTTATGACTTTAATTTGTGCTTTAATTGCTAGTCATTATGCTCCATTCTTTGGAAAGAAAACTATTGTGTTTAAAGCCTTCATTACAAATGAACTTGAAGTTATGACTCCGGAATATTAGATATGTTGATGTTTGTGATGATGATCCTTGAAAGTAAAGAAATGGAAGTGTGGAATATGAGATATGGTCATCGTGCCATGAATGAAGAATCATAAGTATGGCCAAGAGAGCCAAGGAAATAACGATGTTGTGAATGGTTGAAAGTACTAATGAAGATATATATAGTGTGAGAGATAATGAGGTGAATATAAAATATATTTGTACTTTATTTCCCTTATGTGCAACACAAAATGTTTTTGGGAGTATCGTTAGTCACCGAGGAAGGATAGGTTGGAATAACCTAACCCCGAAACGACACGTGTCGGTGTAGGGTGCACTGTGATTATTCCCCTTATTTGGGATGAAATTGTTGTGACGAGAATATTTTCCTTTATCGGGATGAGATGATTACTAAAAAAGGGTGATGTCGATCCAAACGACATTGTTGTGAGACGGTCTAGCCGGTAGGGTCGTGATTGGATGCCATACAACACACATGGTGGTGAGTGTGCTGGAAATTGTAATTGAAATTTTGATACACCTCCGCCCATACACATTAGAGGGAGGCGGCGAGGCCGCTTTGTGTAGAGAATGTGATTGTGATACACCTCTACCCGCACACATTGGGGTGAGGCGGCGGGGCTGCTTTTTATAGAGATTGTGAATTGTGATTACACCTCCACTTGCAGACATTGGGGTGAGGC
>MCJB01049430.1:69542-90406 GCA_002018475.1 Nicotiana obtusifolia
GGGGGGGGGGGGGGGGCGCTTTGTGAAGATCAAATGTCTTTGGGTGAGATGGCCTAGCCGATCGGGCGGTGATCAAACTCCATGCTAAAATACAGTGGTATATCAATACTAATGATCTCCTAACCAAAAATATATAATATATTCGCATTTTGAAAATTGTTATGTTTTAAACATGGCATTTCGAAATTGTTGATTGTTACGTGTTGTTTCCATAATTTTTCCCCTTCTTATATAGGCATTTTATTGCGAAAGGGGACTTTTAGCTTCACATGCTAGTACTATTTCATATGTACTAACGTCCCTTTTGTTGGGGGTGCTGCATCTTCAATGGATGCAGGTGGTTCATCAACGCATGCTCGTGATCCTCGTTAGCAGTTACTCTCTACTCAGCAGGTTGTGGTTAGCCTTACTCTGTTTCGGTCTTTATATCATTTGATGATGTACTTTACACTTTGAGGTATAGTCAGGGCCATGTCGCCGGCACATCTATTCTTCACTTTTGTTGTACTTAGAGGCTCCGTAGACAGGTTGTTGGTGGTGTTTGATGTTGGGAATTAAACTAGAAGTTTTGGTATTTGACAAACATGTTTTTCATCATATCTATAAGCTTGTCATATTTTGGAAATCAAAAATAAATATCCTTTGAGTAATGGTAAAAGAATGTGAACACTTGACTCTTCTCATGTCTATCACTTGTACTGATACTTAATATTGTTAATGGGCAAGGCTAGGTAGAAGGCATCTAGCTGGCTTGCTTAACTAGGGTATCTCGGTTGAGCACCGGTGGCTGGAGTGTTGCAAGAGTTATCACAGAAGTGATCATGCTTCCGTAGAAGCTAAGCTGCTTCTGCGATAGATGTTCCGCAGAAGCGCTTGGACGACAGCAAAAGCGGGGTTTTGGCTGCACAAGAGGCAGGTTGGTGTTTTAAGTTATCTCCGCAAAAGCAAAACAGCAGGTGCGGTAATTTCGCCGCAGAAGCGAAAATGCCGGACAGAGATTTAAAATCGAGGGTTTGAGTTCTTCTCTCATTTTGATAATTTTTATGGTGCAGACTAAGACGATATTTGAGAGGTTTTCACTTATATTAAAGAGGTAAGTGATTTTTGATCACTTTTGTCCATGAATATTGAATACCCATTGATTATTATACCTATGAATCATGAATCTGTGTTAGAATTTTGGGAGTTTTGATCTACGTATTGGAGAGTAAGATTTGGAAATGTGTGGGTCAATTTGTGGCCGAAATTGGATGATTTTGATGCGGTTGGACTCGTTATTGAATGGGTGTTCGGATTTTTAAATAATTTTGTCGAGTTCCGAGGTGTGGGCCTGGGGTTTACTTTTGAATTTGGTTAAAGAACTTTGCTTTATCGTATGGAATCAATTCCTATAGCTTATATTGATTAAATCAAGTTGTTTGTGATTAGATTTGAGTCATTCAAAGGCCAAGTCGTGAGTCGATGGTTTGTTGGAGCATTGAAGTTCGCATTTTAAGGTAAGTAACACTTCTAAACTTGGTACTGAGGGTATGAATCCCTGGAATATATGTTATATGGTTGGTGTTGGGGTGACGCACATGCTAGGTGACGGGCGTGTGGGCGTGCATAATGGTAATTATGACTCGGTTGATTCTATGGTACTGTGTAGTTACCTAGTCTTATTTCTATCCGTGTAAATTTCTATGTGTTAGAGTAATTAAGTTGTGATTCATGTTAGAAATCATTTTAGGCTATGCGCTTATTCTACTGGGACCCACTAAGGTCATTTATCCTATTGAGTTTTTTGCTTATGTTCCAATTATGTACTTAGTCTTATTCATTCATGCATATCATATCGTAGTCTCGGTTATCATTCACTGCTACATCATGTTATTATTGTTTGGGCTGAGTGGTATGAGATATATGAGCCCGTGAGACTGGAGAGATTGATGACTTTGTTGGGGCTTGAGAGCCGTGTTGTGAGTGATATTATGGATCGGGCTGCACGCCGCAGCAGGTCATATTTGCTTTATATCTATTATTATTATTATTATAAATCGGGTTGCACGCTGCAATAGGCCTTATTGGCTTATTTATTGTTGTGGGATCGGGCTACACGCCGCAGTAGGCCATATTCATTTTTATTAGCGCTTGGGCAGGATCCGCCCCTCTAGAGTCTGACATACCAGCAGTGAGCGCAGGTACCATACAATGCTAAGTGATCATGTGTGATGAGTGGGAGTTTGATATAGACATATTGAGTACTCTGAGAGTGTGAGTATCTGGTATTATCATTGTGATGCATTCCATTTGACACACATATTGACATGTAGGCATAGATATGTAACATTCCTCATGCTAGTTGTACTTGGCATATTTTATTTGTGTTGATCTTAAATTGTTGAACTTAAAAGCATGCCTAAATTTATGTACATTGTACGAGCGGAATGTGGAAGTTCTTTGAGTTATTACTATCATTATCTTGTTATATCTATGTTGTCACTACTTTCTTTCGGACTATATATTACTAAGCTCGTCAATGCTTTCATCCCAAGGTCAGGGTAGCTGTTATGACGCCCGCAAACCTTGACTCTCATTCATTTTATTTCAGTACTGTTCTATTCTCTCAGACAGTTTTTCTATAGTTTTAGACTATGTTGGCATTAGTAGCTCATGTACTCGGCGACACCAAGATTTTAGTATTTGTTGTCGTTGAGTTTCAATTGTTTTTATCAGTTATATACGAGAGTTTCCACTATCAAACTTGTTAAAAAATCGTGTTAATTTTCAAAATCGTAGTTATTATGTGATTGCTGACTTGCCTAGTATTGTGAAGGAGCCATCATGACAGGTTGGGCCTTGGGTCGTGACAAGTTGATATCAGAGCAGTAGGTTACTTAGGTCTCACGAGTCATGACCATGTTTAGTAGAATATTGGGGATAGGTATAGAGTCGTCTGAACTTATCTTCGAGAGGCTACTAAACCAATAGGAAACTTCACTTTCTTGTATTCTTGTCGTGCAAATTTGTTGATTCTAGAAACTAAACTTCTATTATTTTATTCTCTCACAGATGGTGAGGACACGTGTGGCTAGATCGAGCGGACGGCCACCAGTACCACTAGCTAGGGTCGCAAGAAGACGGGGCCATGGTAGAGGCTGAGGTGCAGCTGGCACTGTAGTTAGAGCACCAGCTGTGGAGCCACCAGTTGCTCCAGATCAGGAGCAGATACTAGATGTGGTTGAGTCGGTGGGACCGGCTCAGGCACCAATTATTCCCACTGTGATTCCAGGCCTTAACGAGGCTTTGGCCCAAATATTGACTGTATGCACTAGTCTTGCTCAGGCGGTTTCAGTTCTGGCCGCACCAGCCACTTCTCAGGCCGGGGAAGACTCCCGTTGCCCGTAATCCAGAGCAGGTAGTTCAGGGACTTCAGACACTGGGGGTACTACCAGCCCAGCCGGTTGCAGCTGCTCGGGCCCAGGCTGGTCTACCTATGAGTCATGAGGAGCATAAGAGACTAGAGCAATTTGGGAGGCTTAGGCCTCCAGAGTTCAGTGGGTTTGAGTGATAGGACACTTAAGATTTCTTAGACAGGTGCCAACGGATCCTTTGCATGGCTGGTATTCTGGAGACTAGTGGAGTCTCATTTACTACATTTCAGCTATTAGGAGTAGCCTTCAGATGGTTGGAAGCCTATGAGTTGAGCAGGCCAGCCGGCACTGCACCACTTACGTGGCATGAGTTCTTAGTTCTCTTATTAGAGAAGTTTGTTCCATAGACTCGTAGAGAGGAGTTGCATAGGAAATTTGAGTAGCTACGCCAGGAGGGTATGTCAGTGACCCAATATGAGATGATATTTTCAGAGTTGGCTCATCATGCGATATGGTTTGTTCCCGTAGAGAGGGAGAGGATTAGGAGGTTCATTCATGGCCTCAACTAAGGACTGCGCTTCATTATGACCCGGGACATTGCCTCGGGTGCGAGGTTTGACGAGCTGGTTGATATTGCTAGACGCCTAGAGCAGATTCGTAATTAGGAGAGTGAGAAGAGGGAGGCCAAGAGGTCTTGTGGTTCGGGCAATTTCAGCAGTGCCTCATTTAGAGGACAATCCCACCACAGCAAGGGTTGTCCTTATAGACCCGCTTAGATGGCTCGTCCGGTTCATCGTAGTGCATCAGCTAGCCATGGTTCATATAATGCTCGTCTGGGTCAGTTATCTCCCAGTGCCATCCCAGCTCAGAGTTCATCTCATGCTCCATCAATTCATGGTTCATCTGTACCAGGTCCTGTAGTAATTATTTTGGTTCTCGGGGATTGATTCATTCCCCGCCGCCATTGACGGATCGAAGTTTCTTCGAGTGTGGAGAGTTTGGACATGTGAAGAGGTATTGTCCACGTCTTTTGAGAGGTCCAGTTCAGTATAGGGGTCAGGTTATAACTTTCACACTAGTTACTTCACCACCCGCTCAGCCAGCTTGGGGTGTGGCTCAGGCAGCTAGAGGATGCCCTATAAAGGGAGGTAGATCAAGTGGCGGTCAGGCTCAATGCTATGCTTTTCCCGTAAAGCCAGAGGACGTTGCTTCAGACACAGTGATCACGTGTATTGTTTCAGTGTGTCCTAGGGATGCTTCCATATTATTTCACCCTGCTTCCACTTATTATTATGTATCATCATATTTTTGTTGTTATTTGGATATGCCCTATGATTCCTTAGTTACACATGTTCATGTGTCTACGTCGGTGGGTGATTCTATTGTTGTGAATCACGTATATCGGTCACGTCTGGTGACTATTGGGGGAATGGAGATGAGAGTTGATCTCTTACTGTTTAGTATGGTTGATTTTGATGTGATTCTAGGCATGGATTGGTTATCCCCATGTCATGTTATTTTGGATTGCGACACTAAGACTGTGACATTAGGGATGCCGGGATTTTCTAGGATTGAATGGAGAGGTTCTCTGTAATGTGTTCCCAGTAGAGTTATCTCATGTTTGAAGGCCCAACGGATGGTTGGGAAGAGATGTTTTGCATATTTGGCCTTTGTGAGAGATGTTGGTGCTGATACTCGTACTAGTGATTCTGTTCCGGCAGTGCGAAACTTTCTGGATGTGTTTCTGCATACCTACCAGGCATGCCACCCGAAAGAGACATTGATTTTGGTATTTGACTTGGTGCCGGGCACTCAGCCCATTTCTATTCCTCCGTATCATATGGCACCAATAGAGTTGAAGGAATTGAAATAGCAGCTTTATGAGCTTCCAGATAAGGGGTTCATTAGGTCGAGTGTGTCACCTTGGGGTGCACCATTTCTGTTTGTGAAGAAGAAGGATGGTACTATGCGGATGTCAATTGATTATAGGTAGTTGAACATAGTTACGATTAAGAACAAGTATCCTTTGATGCGCATTGATGACTTATTTGACCAGTTTCAGGGTGCTACAATGTTCTCTAATATTGATTTGAGGTCTAGGTGTAACCAGTTGATGATTCGGGACACTGATATTCTGAATACGGCATTCAGGACCCGATATGGCCAGTACGAGTTCCTTGTAATGTCTTTTAGGCTGCCCAATGCCCTAGCAGCATTCATGCATCTGATGAACAGTGTATTCCAGCCAATTTTAATTCGTTTGTCATAGTATTCATTTATTATATACTGGTGTACTCTCGTAGCCACAAGGAGCATGCGCAACATAAGGATTGTACTACAGACGTTGAGGGAGAAGAAGCTTTATGCTAAATTCTCCAAGTGTAAGTTCTGGCTCCATTTTGGTGGCGTTCTTGGGGAATTTGGTGTCTAGTGAGGGGATCAAGGTAGATACAAAGAAGATTGAGGCGGTTCAAAGTTGGCCCAGACCGTCTTCAGCTATTGAGATTCAGAGTTTTCTTGGCTTAACCGGATATTATCGCCGCTTGTGGAGGGTTTCTCGTCCATTGCTGCACTTTGATTATATTGACCCAGATGGATGCCCCATTCAGGTGGTCTTATGAGACTGAGGACAGCTTTCAGAAGCTCAAGACTGCCTTAACCACAACTCCGATTCTAGTTTTGCCGTCAACATCAGGTTCATATATAGTGTATTGTGATGCTTCTCGAATTGGTATTGAGTGTGTCTTGATGCAGGAGGGTAGAGTAATTGCTTATACTTCACGCTAGCTGACGCCTCAAGAAAAGAACTACCTCATTCATGATTTAGAGTTAGCAGCATTGTTCATGCATTGAAGATTTGGAGGCATTACCTCTATGGTGTGTCTTGTGAGGAATTTACAGATCATCGGAGTCTACAGCACTTGTTCAAATAAAAGGATCTAAATTTGAGGCAACAGAGATGGTTGGATCTATTAAAAGACAATGATATTATCATTTTGTATCATCTCGGGAAGGCCAATGTGGTGGCCGACGTCTTGAGTAGAAAGGCAGTGAGTATGGGTAGCCTTGCATATATTCTTGTTGTTGAGAGACCGCTTGCAAAAGATGTATAGGCCTTGGCTAATCAGTTCGTGAGGTTAGATGTTTTGGAGCGTAGTCGGGTTCTAGCTTGTGTGGTTTATCAGTCTTCATTATATGATCGCATCAAAGAGCGTTAGTATGAAAACCCCCATTTCCTTGTCCTTAAGGACTTCAGCACAGTGATGACAGAGAGGTTTATATTGGACATGATGGGGTGTTGTAGATGCAGGGTCGAATTTGTGCCCAATGTGGATAGGTTACGTGTGTTGATTCATGAAGAGGCCCATAATCCACGGTATTCCATTCATCTAAGTGCCCCGAAGATGTATCAGGACTTGAGGCACCCTTATTGGTGGAGAAGAATGAAGAAAGATATAGTGGAGTTTGTAGCTCGGTGCTTCAACTGTCAGCAATTGAAGTACGAGCATCAGAGGCCGGGCGGTTTGCTTCGGAGGCTTGCAATTCTGAGCGGAATGGGAGTGTATTACCATGGACTTCGTTGTTGGACCCCCACGGAGTTTGAAGAAATTTGATGCTATTTGGCTGATTGGGGACTGGTAACTAAGTCTGCGCATTTCGATCCAGTTGGGACTAGTTATTCTTCAGAGCGGTTAGCTAGGATCTATATCCACGAGATTGTTCAGTCTCCATTATTTCTGATCAGGGCACGCAGTTCACCTTGCAGTTTAGGAGAGCAGTGCAGCGAGAGTTAAGCACACGGGTTGAGTTGAATACAGCATTCCATGCTCAGCCAAACGGGCAGTCCGAGCCCATAATTTTGATATTGGAGGATATTTTACGCGCTTTTGATATGGATTTGGGGGTTCTTGGGATCAATTTCTACCGATTGCAGAGTTTGGCTACAACAACAGCTACCAATAAGTATTTAGATGGCTCCTTATGAGGCCTTATATGGTATGCGGTGTCCGTCTCTGGTTAATTGGTTTGAGCCAGGTGAGGCTAGGCTATTGGGTGCTGATTTGGTTCAAGATGCTTTGGAAAAAGTTCAACTGATTTAGGATCGGCTTCGCACGGCACAGACAAGACAGAAGAGTTATGCCGATCGGAAGGTCTGTGATGTTGCCTATATGGTGGGAGAGAAGTTATTACTCAGAGTTTCACCCGTGAAGGGAACTATGAAGTTCGGGATGAAGGGCAAGTTGATCCTTCAGTATATTGGCCTTTTTGAGGTGCTTAAGAGGATTGGAGAGGAGGCCTACAAGCTTGCATTGCCACCTAGTCTATCGACTACTCACCCAGTTTTTCATGTTTCCATGCTTTGGAGGTACAACAGTGATCCATCTCATATTTTGGACTCCAGCACAATTCGGTTCGATGGAGAATTAACTTATGATGTTGAGCCGGTGGCCTTTTTGGATCGCTAGGTGCCAAAGTTGAGATGAAAGAATATAGCTTCAGTGAATGTCTAGTGGAAAGGTCAGCGAGTCGAGGAGGCTACTTGGGAGACCGAGCAGGAGATGCAAAGCAGCTATCCACACCCATTTGAGACTCCAAGTATGATTGTAGACCCGTTCGAGGACCAACGTTTGTTTAAGAGGGGGAGAATGTAACGACCCGGCCGGTCGTTTTGAGTATTGAAGCCCCATTTCCACATTTATTGCTTATTTTATGTTGGTTTGTTTCTATGTGACTTGTGGGGGTGGTTTGTTCGATTTCGAGGATGTTTCGGAATGAATAAGGACACTTAGTCCCAAGGTTAGAAGCTTAAGTTGAAAGAGTCGATTGGATGTTGACATATGTGTAAATGACTCTATAATGGCGTTATGATTGTTCTGAAGCTTCCTATGATGATTTCGAACTTAGGAGTATGTCTGGATATTGATTTAGAGGTCTGTAGGTTATTTTGTCTTGAATTGGTAAAAGTTGGAAAATTGAAAGTTCGAAAAGTTGAGAAGTCATACCTTGTATTAACTTTATTGATACCGGGCTCGGATTTTGGTTCCGGAAGTTGAAATAGGTCCATTGTATCTTTTATGACTTGTGTGCAAAATTTGAGGTCAATCGGAGTTAGTTTGATAGGTTTCGGCATCTATTGTAAAAGTTGGAAATCCATTTGTTTCAATAGGCTTGAATTGAGGTGCGATTCGTGTTTTTGATGTTGTTTGATGTGATTTGAGCCTTCGACTAAGTTTGTATGATGTGTTAGGATATGTTTCTATATTTTGATAGGGTCCTGGGGACCTTGGGTTAATTACAGAAGGCTAAGGGATCAAAAAGGGGACTTAATGCATTGCTGAAGAGATTGAGGCTCTAGTGTAACCGTATCTGCTGTGGGATTGACTGCAGATGTGGCGTCGCTGCACAGCTGCAAAAGGGGTCTAGCTTGGGAATTATTGCAGAAGCGATCATGTTTCCATATAAGCAAAGCCGGTTCTACGATGGATATTCTGCAAAAGCAGAGTTTGGCGTGCTTGGTAGGAACCGCAAAGGCTGATTGTTGCCACAAGTGCAGGCGTGCAAAACTGCTTGGTCGACCGTAGAAGCGGACCCGTAGAAGCGGCAGGTCGGTGTTTTAAGTTGTCTCAGTAGAACCGAGAGTTTCTCCGCAAAAGCAGAACCGTAGGTGCAATAATTAAGCCGCGGAAGCAATGTTGTGCGGTAAAAATGTTGGACAGAGATTTAAAATCGAGGGTTTGAGTTATTCTCTCATTTTGAGAATTTTTACGGTGCTGACTAAGGCGATGTTTGGAGTGGTTTTCACCTAGATTTAATATGTAAGTGATTTTTATCACTTTTGTCCATGAATATTCAATACCCATTGATTATTTCACCTATTTATCATGAATCTAAGTTAGAATTTGGGAATTTTTGACCCATGTATTGGAGAGTAAGATTTGGGGATTTGAGGGTCGATTTATCGCCGGAATTGGATGATTTTTGTATGGTCGGACTCTTTATTGAATGGGATTGGATTTGGTAAATTTTGTCGGGTTCCGAGGCATGGGTCCGGGGTTGACTTGTTGAATTTGGTTAAAGAACTTAGCTTTATCGTATAGATTTAATTCCTATATCTTGTGTTGATAATATCAAGTTGTTTATGACTAGATTCGAGTCGTTCGGAGGCCGATTCATGAAGCAAGGGTTTTTCGGAGCATTGAGTTGCACACTTTGAGGTAAATAACACTTCTAAACTTGGTACTGAGGGTATAAATATTGAACCCTGAATTTTCGTGACTTTATTTATTCTACGCGTGACGTTGCAAGTACGACTTAACAGGATATAACATGTTTAGAAATTTATTTTACATCCCATATATAATGTACATCAATTATACGTTATGTATATAAGCCAAAACGTGGTGTATTAGAAAAATCGGCTTGAGTTGCAGCACTTTCGGTTAAGATACGGCATGTAACTAGATCACTTTCTGACCATCTTTTCTCCTAGCATATGGAGCCTTTTGGGGATAAATTATATATGAAATCGAAGTTCCATGGACATATTTTCCATTTCTTCAAACCATAAATTAATACGGCATCAGAGTAAAAATTTATGAGAGTCCAAAGTAGGGCTGCTACAATGTCACTAGAGTATTACGGCAAAAGCATGCAGGTTAGAAGGCCAACTTGCGGACCAGTTTTCGCCCTATCCATAAGGAATTTGAGGATGATTCAAACATGAATGTTAAAGATTGTTGAATCTAGTTTCCAGAATATTAAGCCGCTTGTTGATACGACGTTGGAGTAGGGATAAACGGGAGTTCAAAGTAGGGTCACTCAAGCTGCCAAAAAGCAGCTTAGTCACCTACTAGCTTAGCGAAGAGGTGGCTTTTTATATTCAATTTGTTTTCAAGTTTTTCAGAACATATCCATCACCTCTTGGGACAAAATAAGTCTCCAAATATTCTCTCATGTTCTCCTTGTAAATTATCCAAAACAATTCAGTAACTTTGGGTAGAATAATTCACGCAAGACTTGAGAGGCGTGAGGGTGTTCCTGCTATGTCTCCTACTTGAGTTTTAAGGAGTGTTTTTGTTGAAGCCAGCCTTAATTTGAAGGAAACCTTGTTACAATATTTTATTGTGAGGATTTGAAGCAAAGAAAGGCTAAGGTATGTGAGGTGTAACTTCTTTCTTCATAGGCATGAATTTTGTCAAGTTACAATTCATTTGCTTCATATGATTCTTGAGAAAATATTGTTCAAGTATGAATCTTTCCTTGTTCTTCTTAAGATATGAGCCTTGAAATTCAGTCATAATCTATTTAGAAATCTCAACTTCAAGACTCGTTGCATGTAAGGTTCACCGTTCTTCTTTGGAGATATTAACTTGCCAAATACGGTAAAATTGATCCCTATGAAACTCTAAATCCGATTATGAGGTATCCTTGCTTCTTGCTGAGTTGCGAGCTTTGAAACTCAGTTATAATCTATTTGAGAAGCTTAATTTCAAGTCTTGGTTTTGTTTGAATGGCTTATACCTAGTTCACTAGAAATCCCCGTACTTGAGCTCTGAGGTTCGCAATTGAGTGGGTGCTGGCCATTGCTTGAGGTGTGAAACCCATTGTGGGATGTAATGGACCCTTTTAGATCCACAATTCTCTCTGGCCAGGAGTTAGTTTGAGGTTCGAAAAGCGTTTATGTACTATGAACAACTCGCAGGTCCATGATAGTTCCGTTAAGCAACAATTACGCATATATGTGTGCATAGATAGTATGGATGTGTAAGTATTTAGACACATGTAGATGATGAATGTAGCATGTTCCGTATATTGGTTTATCACTCTATAGTTATACATGAGATAGACATTTAGGCTTTTAGATGCATATTAATATAGATAGTAACCATTCAGACGGTAGCGTTCAGATGCATAGCGTTCAGACGCAGAGTGTTCAGACACATCGCATTCAGACGCATGAGTGTTCGCATACATAGCGTTCAGACGCATATAGACTGTTCATACGGATATAAATTTTTAGGCGTGCAGACGCCATTGAGCGAGATAGATTTCAGGCGCTTATATAGATTATGATAGCATGTATACAGATATGAGAGACACCACATATTTATTACTGGTATTACTAGTATGATAACAGATTCAGAAGTAAGCGATGCACTTCAGTTATATTTTTAGCTTCTTTATGTTACTCTTAATTTCAGTAAGGATGACAGTTCCAGAGTATGCCATATGTTTCATATGCATGCTCATCCCTTTTGATATACTTCAATTACCTTCTTGTTTCTTGTACTGTCTTTCTAGGCTAACATATAGACAGTGCAGAGAAGTGCTTGTACTTCAGTTACATTGTTACTGTTCATGATATTACTTAGTTTCTTTATGATTATATTTCTACCTTACATACTTAGTATATCAGTCATACTGACGTCCCTTTCTCCAGGGGGGACGCTGCATTTTCATGCCCGCAGGTCTAAGTTTTGAGAAAAGACAGGCATCAGTAGGACAACAACTAGCAAACTTGAAGGCACTCCTTTGTTCCGGAATTGCGAGTACAGTAGTATGTCTAGTTTTATATATGGGTATAGCGAGGCCTTGTCTGCAATTACTCCTAGAAGGCTTGTAGACATGAATCATGTTGTTTGGATATAGTTTGTATAGCAGTCATGTTAGGTCCTATCGGCCATCCAGTTGTATGAAATCCCTGTATATAGTATGTCTCCCTTTAAAAGCTTTATTAATGATTTTAGTAGTTTATGTATGAGTATGAGATAGCAGGTTAGCGGTAATCGGTGGTTTGCGCCAGTTGCCCGTCGCGGCCCTAGGATGGGATCATGACAATGAATCCCTGGAATATGTGTTATATGGTTGGTGTTGGGGTGATGCACATGCTATGGGACGAGCGTGTGGGCGTGCACCATGGTAATTACGACTCGGTTGATTCTGTGGTACTGTGTAGTTATCTTATCTTATTTATATCTATGTAACTTCTACGTGTTAGAGTAATTGAGCTGTAATTCATGTTAGAAATCATGTTTAGGCTAAGTGATTATGTGTGATGAATGAGAGTTTGAGATAGACAGATTGAATACTTTGAGAGTGTGAGTACCTGGGATTATCACTATGATGCATTACGTTTTACATGCATATTGACATGTATGCGTAGAGATGTAATATTCCTCATGCTAGTTGTACTTGGCATATTTTATCAGTGTTAAGCTTAAATTGTTGAACTTGAAAGCTTGCCTAAATTTATGTACTATGTACGAGCGGAATATGGAAGTTCACTGAGTTATTACTGTCATTATCTTGTTATATATGTGTTGTCACTATTTTTATTCGGACCGTATCTTTCTGAGATTATTATTGCTTTCAGCTCAAGGTTAGTCCTATTACTTATTGAGTGCATTGGGTCGGTTTTACTCATACTACACTCTGCGCTTCATGTGCAGATCCAGGTATATCTGGACGCGGTGGTTGCTGGATCTGGTGTTAGTACCTGCTCGGAGACTTTAAGGTAGCTGCTATGACACCTGCAGACCTTGACTCTCCTTCCTTTATTTTATTCGAAAAACCATATGTCTCAATATCAAAAAATCCAGTAACCATACAACCCCAAACTACTACCTACTCAGAAAGCTTGAACCAAACCAAAAAGACATACAACCATATATCTCGTACCTATATAGACAATATGCATAAACTGTACTCGATGACACCAGAATTTTAAGAGTATCAGTTTGCATTTGATCAATCTATTCAAGAAGAGCTTTTGTCAAATATTAAAATAGTAATCTGTATTTGAATAAACTTTCAAAAAAATGCTTTTATATTACATTATAAATAAGTTATTGGAGTACTGTTTAAGTAGATAAATAGTATTGAACAACGAGATCCTTGAAATAATTATCATTTGGAAAAATTAGTTACAAGTTAGAAATTTGTTGATAATAATATAGGAGCTTGAAAATAGAAAGTCAAAAATGGACGCTGAAACAAACGAGACAGGGCCACCAACTTTTTGTCATGAAAGGTGCCTTTGTCCTAATATCTTTTGAAAATGTACGGAACCGTAATCACCGTACCCTGGTTGACTTCAAACTTCAATTGCTATTCTTTATTCATTAAGTAAACGCAGATTGATGCCTTTTCTTTTAATATACCAAAAACATGTTATGCATGTCATAGATATATTATATTATGAATGTTCATTTAGTATTCCGTAGTAAATAAGCTTTTTGAAGAAGCTTATTCATATTGGACTCCGCCGTAAATATATTTACATATTTAGTTCTCGATTGAAAATAGGCTCGTGAAAAAGCTTATCATTTCGGTACTCCATTGTGGATAAATATTACGCTGTAGAAGATTATTTATAACTGGTACAATAACAAGAAGTTTGCACAGCAACTTGTAGTAGGAGCTTACAAGCAGTACAGCAGCTTGCACTAGCAACTTACAGAGCAGCTTCCTTTCTTCTATAAATAGAAGAGATTTCAGTTCATTATGTACATGAGTTTGAAGATGAATAATACATCAATTCTCTATACTTGTCTTCGATTTATTTACTTTATAGTCTTTATGTTATAACATGTCATCAGCACGAGACACTGCCATTTTGAGCACTTACTTCGAATTAAAATTCTATTTCGGTGTTCATCTCTGATGTAACGCGACACTCTTATATCTGTGGTTAGATCTTGTTCATTTCGAACATCATAAGGCAGATTATATCCTTGAGGTGGTGAGTTTTTCTTCTTCGCAGTAGTGATGTAGATATCACTTTCATCTGGAGTGGCAAAATTTGCGTAATTTAACTTGAGCCTTTTGCTTATATTTTAATATCTTTATCATCGTTTGCTTGGTTATATATTATGTATACAGTACCTATTTTGATATTGGTTTTCATCCTAATTATCTTAATAAACGATTACAAAGTTGATAACATTGTTAGATCCACTTAAACTCCAGCAGAGTTTGCAAGAAATATACAACCACCAGAAGTGGTTATGTTTTGTATATTCTATTGTAAATAAATTTTGCTAACCACCAGAAGTGGTATATGCCTATGACTACCAGTAAGTGATAATTTAGGCTTTCTTTGGTTACAATTAAAGATAAGCTAGAGAAATATTCTCTATATTACATGCACGCCTCGATTTGCTCCTGAAGTAGTAAATATTTTGAAAGAGGTTAAAGCATCACAATTTGATGTGATTAATACGTGTTGAGATAATTATGTTCGATTTCCTGAAGGATGAGAAGTTTTGATAAATATTAATCCTTTCCCTGAAGTGAATGTGATAATATTAGTAAAGTCATAAATATGAACGCGCTCTTGATGTAAATATATTACAATTTACCTCCAGAAGAGTTAATATGATTGAGAGAATATATACTCAATATTTCGTATTTTAAATTTGCTCCTGAAGAAGTAACACATTTGAAATTTCCTCCTGAAGTAGGAAAATATTATGAAGAGGTGTTTTCTTGTGCTTAAACAATTATTTTATATTGTTTATTTGATTATGATTTTCTCTCATGATACCAGAACTGTCTGAGTAATATTTGATAGTACAAAATGTTCAACAACTCCTGAAGATCTAGCTGTTTGGTGTAGAAGACACCTGACACCAGTAGTATCCGATAAAGATGTCAAAACATATTATATGATTATGGTCAAAACATATGTTGTAGTAAACCTGAAGTTTACTAATATAAATGGCTATCATATTGAGATTAAAATGATTGGAAGAATGAAAATCTTCATGTTTCCACGATCATAGGGGGTAAAATAATATGTTTGTAAAAAGTGACCCGCCTATTCTTCAATTTGTACTATATCATGTATCACTGTAAATCAGAAGTTTAAATAATGCAAAAGCAGTCACAAAAAAGCAGAAGTTTTACTGAGGGAAAAATAGCTACAGTAAGTTAGAAATTCACTGATACAGAAGTAGCCACAATAAATTAGAAGTTTATTAATGCAACAGTTTATGCCATAATAAACCAGAAGCTTACTAAGAGATAGCACATGCCATGATAAACTTTATGTTTTCATTTGCCATTTTTAAATGAGCTATTTGAGAATTCAGATAAGCATATACTAAAGAACTAGAAGATTCTCCAAGAATTCTCTTGTGTTGCTTGTTCTCATAATAAATTGATTATACCAGCTAAAGTTAGGACTAAGACTCCTGATTTCGAGAATATATAAAAGGTGAATACGGTCCCATTCACCTATCATGTGAATCACTTATAGATGCATATATGAGATGGTTGCATGTGTGTTTATTGTCCACCTGCAGTTTGTCATTTGAAATTGTTTTTCTCAATTAAGAGCATAATTTTCAGATTATGAAATCTAGATAGTTCATCTAGATAATGTTGGTTTATATCCAAGATAGTTTAGCATTGAACCTCATATTAATGGCTAAAATATTACTTTTGAGAACAAAGCTTCATGTGTTGGTCTAAGATTTTCTAAATTGCATACAACAACATTTGTATGCATCAGACCAACAATATATGATAAGTCATCCCCTCACAATTGGTTTAGCATCATAAACCAAATATTTTTGCTATCCAATAACTTTTGATGTGTGATATATGATTAATCTCTCTACCACAATGCACAAAGATAGGTTTCCCAAAGAATATTGGGGATATATGTTAGTTTTTCTAACAATTAGGGGATGAAATAAACAGCTGAAAAATATGTTATATGAATCGAATTATCATTAATATGATCCTCACTTAGAAGATAATTCAAGTCAAATGCCAGAAATATTTGTTTATCCAAAATTAAATATCATATTTCAGCTCAAATGCTTCTATTAAATTTAAAGTCCGTGAAGGATAAGGTTTACTGCATGCATCAAGCGTAGTAAATCGATCGGTTCCAAAGGTAGAAATCCTTGAAAAATGATAGGAGCAAATGATCAAAATGATCATAATGAGGAGGCAATGAGCTCTTGAAGAGCCCACGACATCAAAAAAGTATCAACAGTCTGCTTTCTCTGCTTCTGCTGGGGAATCATTCGGCGGGTTATATCAACAGAACAGAAGAAAAGAAGAGATTTCTAGTTTTTTGTTGATCAGGCGACACCAGGATTTGAACTGGGGAAAAAAGGATTTGCAGTCCTCTGCCTTACCACTCGGCCATGTCGCTAAATGCTACAAATACAAAATAGATGAAAACTTCCCCGGATTACGGGACTACTTTTTTATTGTACTTACACCTATATTTCATGTCCAGAAGAAGTTAAGGTACATGAAAATAAAGAAAGTGATGAGATATCAACAAGTTATGTTGCTTAGGAACCGATACAAAATGATCGTTGGCGATATATTTAATACAATATATTGCACGATATTGTAAAATATTATGAGGATTGGACCTGTAGTCCAGACACCAGAAAATATCATGCCATCTAAATGCAAGTCATAACCTATAACTCATTTGAATAATTCTATATGAAGATCCTTGAAGGATTTAAAATACCTGAAGCATATGGTTCAAAGTATCATGAAATGTACTCAATCAGATTACAAAGATCTATTTACGATTTAAATCAATCTAGGCGCATGTGATATAATCGTCTCAGTGCATATTTTGCTGACAGAATGTTACATAAATAATGTTATTTGCGCATGTACTTTTATAAAGAAAATGGCATTAGAATTTGTTATACTTGCTGTTCATATTGATGACATAAATCTTGTTGGAACTCCAGAAGAGCTCCAAAAGGCAATTGAATATATTAAGAAAGAATTTGAGATGAAAAATCTTGGAAAAATAAATTTTTATCTTGGTCTGGAAATTAAATATTTAGCATACGAGATCTTTATCCATCAATCAGCCTATATAGAAAGGATCTTTAAACGCTTTTACAAAGACAAAGCGCACCCATTAAGTACACCAATGGGTGTTTGATCACTTGAAGTGAATAAGGATCCATTCCAACCTCTAGAAGAGGATTAGGAACTTCTTGGTCTTGAAATACTCTATCTCAGTGCAATTGGTGCACTTATGTTCCTTGCTAACACTAACAAAGGTGGTGCAGATCGTAATTGTTATGCAGATGTAGGTTATTTATCCGATCCCCATAAAGCTCGATCTTAAATCGGGTATGTGTTTACATGTGGAGGTACTGTCATATCGTGGCGCTTCACAAAGCAATATATTGCTGCTACTTCTTCAAATCATGCTGAAATAATAGTTATTCATGAAGCAAGTAAGGAATGTGTATGGTTGAAATCAGTGATTCATTTTATTCGAGAAAAATGTGGGTTAGAATGTAATAAAAAAAAACCCACAATGTTATAGGAAGACAATACTGCATGCATAGCCCAATTAAAGGGATGATTCATAAAAGGAGATAGAATGAAACACATTTTACCAAAGTTATTCTTCACACATGATCTCGGAGAATAATGGTAATATCGTTGTGCAGCAAATCCATTCAAGTGACAATCCAATAGATTTATTCACTAAATATTTACCAACTTCAACTTTTGAGAAGATAGTATACAAGATTGGAATGCAAAGACTCAATATTTGAAATAAAGTTTTTATCAGGGGGAGTAAAATATGCGATGTACTCTTTTTCCCTTACTAATGTTTTCCCCACAGGGTTTTCCTTGTAAGGTTTTTAATGAGGCAGCTAGCAATGCGTATTATTAGATATGTGTCCTCTTTTTCCTTCACTAGAATTTTTTTCCCAGGGGGTTTGCCCTAGTAAGGTTTTAATGAGGCACATTATCTTTTAATAAACATCCAATGGGGAGTGTTATGAATATATTATATTATGGATCTCCATTTTGTACTCCGTTGTAAATAAGCTTCCTGAAGAAACTTATCCATATTGGACTCCGCCGTAAATATGTTTATATATTTAGTACTCTATTGAAAATAAGACTCCTGAAGAAGCTTATCATTTCGGCACTCCGTTGTAGATAAATATTACCCCTGTAGAAGATTATCTATAACTGGTACAATAACAGCTTACAAGAAGCTTGCACATCAGCTTGTAATAAGAGCTTACAAGCAACTTATATAGCAGCTTGCAGTAGCAGCTTGCTGTAGCAACTTATAGAGCAGCTTCCATTCTTCTATAAATAGAAGAGATTTCAGTTCATTATGTACATAAGTTTAAAGTTGAATAATATATCAATTTCTCTCTATACTTGTTTTCGATTTATTTACTTTACAACCTTTATTTTATAACAATGCCAAACTTCCTGAGAATATTATAAGTTTAACATTTGTATTTATATTTCATTCAACAGTTGGCGAAAAATGCATTCTAAATGGGTATACGTGTCTGCAACATGACAAGCTTTTGGCACCTATTTTGATTCTTGTTATCTGTCAGTTTTGTAATTAAAATTGATTCTTGATTTAACGTCACGCGTTCAAACTGTAATTTATTTTTTTATCAGTACAATCATAATTTGTGTATCATTAAAATAGTAATAATTTTTTATACTATTGAGCATTGAATTATAAATATTTGCTTAGATCGATTTTTCATTTTGTATGCCAAAATTTTTCACAATTTGTACAGGGGTATCAATGGCTTGATTCGTCTGAATTTGAATTATATAAGATGAAACGACCCTATTCAAATGGAAACTATTTGACGGAGAAAACGAAAATGTTGATCGAACTTAAAATTACTAAAAATGGAACTTAAAAGAGTTTTTAACTTACAGTCCAATACCCACCAAAAACACTGAGATCAGCGCTAAAAGAGATGGTTCAAGAGAGAGATGGAGAGATATATTTTTATAAAAAATTCTAACGGTCATTGACAGGTGTGTTAGTGTAATACATCAAGTACTATCGTTGAAATTGTCTGTACAGCAGAAGTATTTAAGATGAGACGAAACTCATTATCGCTTCCTACTTTGCTTAAAATCAAGCCTTTATACGGAAGAAATATTTAAGATGGAATGAAAATCATTTTTGCTTCCTACTTTACCTAAAATCAAGCCCCTTCCTCCCTTCTAGTTTAGTTTAACTTTTAAATATTTCGGAACAAAGCAGAAATTGTCATTGATTGCTCAATCAGTTACGAATCAATAGTGTAATGAACAATATATGTAATCAATAATTGTAACGGACAGACAATAAATGAGATAAACGGTTATGAATGTGATTACTATTTAAGGCACCAATTTCCCATATTGTATTCCATCTGGGAATGATTACTTAATTCCCTTTCAGACCCAAAACCATCACTGTTGTGATAGCGCCTAACTTACTAACTAGACAAGCATATCACGAAATAATAGCAAAACATGATAACGAATTGCAGAAAAGATAAGTCTGAAAGACAATTAACGATAGATAGTATCAAATCATGATACAACTCCCCAGAGACTGGCTCTACTATAAGAATACAAATCTAAAATACAGAAATACTGTCTGAAACAACAATAATGAAACATAGGAAGAGATGTTTGGGACTGCGATCAGGAAACATCTCTATCTCGGTATCAACAACACAGCGGTCAGCTCTGGTCAGCTCACAAAGCTCGACAGGGTTAGTCTCCTGTATCTGTACAATTAAGAGCAGAATATACTATGAGTAGAAACGACTACATGTACTCTGTAAGTATCATAACCAATCTCAGTGTCACGACTCAACTCCCATCGGAGCCGCGATGCCGCCTAACACTTCTCTCTAGGCAAGCCAACAGTTCCATAACATGAGTAAATCAATAAAACAGAATTGTAATAAACTCAACAGCTGAGAAACCATGAAATAACTAAGAAACAACAGTAATACTTCCACAACAATCCCAATGATCTGGTGTCAACGAGTACATGAGCACTACTGAATATCAAGATACAAGGTCAAATCCTCAAATACAAATGTATGAACAATAGAACAGTAATACAAAAATAAATGAAAGAGAACTTCAAGGTCTGCGAACGACATAGCAGCTACAACGTAATCTCCCAAAAGCTGAAACCAACACAACTCTAGCAATCACCACGTCCGGAAGTACTTAGATCTACACACGAAGTGCAGAGTATAGTATGAGTGCAACTGACCCATGTACTCAACAAATAACAAACCTAACCTTGGGCTGAAAGCAATGGCGAGCTCTGAAGAAACTGTCAGAGACCAATATTAATAATTAATAACAGCTCATGATATAAAGAAGAAAAATATAATTAAATAACTCAATTATATCATGTTCAGCTCATTCACTTTTCAAGAATTTAGACATGCTTTCAGGGTATAACAAATAAAGCCCAACACGATAAAATATTTCAGTTAGTAGCTAGCATGAGGAAAGTACATCTTTGTACCTACATGTCATATATACATGACATCTCAATATCATCATAGTAAAACCCTCAAGAATAACCACAGTTATCACACTCATAGTGCTTGGCATAAGGCCCTTACCATCACATATAAATGCCCCTCACCAAAGCACGTATGTATAACACTACGAATGTGCTCACTACTGGGATGTCAGACTTCGGGGGGGGGG